>JAXIVH010000073.1:0-32500 GCA_036785325.1 Urophycis tenuis | reverse complement strand
CTGGCTCAGTGATGGGGGGCGGGGTCTGTTATGATTTTTTTTTTATTTTTTATAAAGCCCATACCCGTGGTGGCTAGAAATTTCCAATCCTGGCTCTGTGATGGGGGGGGGGGGGGGGGGTCTGTTATGATTTTTTTTTTTTTTTTTTTTTTTTTCTCAAGCCCACACCCGGGGTGGCTAGTCATTTCCAATCCTGGCTCGTAATGGGGGGAGTCTGTTATGATTTTTTTTTTTTTTTTTTTTTTTTTATAAAGCCCACACCCGGGGTGGCTAGAAATTTCCAATCCTGGCTCTGTGATGGGGGGGGGGGGGGGGGGGGGGGGTCTGTTATGAGTTTTTTTTTTTTTTTTTTTTTATCAAGCCCATACCAGGGGTGGCTAGTAATTTCCAATCCTGGCTCAGTAGTGGGGGGGGTCTGTTATGAATTTGTTTTTTTTATTATTTTTTTATAAAGCCCACACCCGGGGTGGCTAGAAATTTCCAATCCTGGCTCAGTAATGGGGGGGGGGGTCTGCTATGATTTTTTTTTTTTTCATTTTTTTTTTTATAAAGCCCACACCCGTGGTGGCTAGAAATTTCCAATCCTGGCTCAGTGATGGGGGGGGGGGGTCTGTTATGAATTTTTTTTTTTTTTTTTTATATATATATATATATTTTTTTATAAAGCCCACACCCGGGGTGGCTAGAAATTTCCAATCCTGCCTCAGTGATGGGGGGGGGGTCTGTTTTGATTTTTTATTTTTTTTATTTTTTTATAAAGCCCACCCCCGGGGTGGCTAGAAATTTCCAATCCTGGCTCAGTGATGGGGGGGGGGGGGGGTCTGTTATGATTTTTTTTGTATTTTTTATAAAGCCCACACCCGTGGTGGCTAGAAATTTCCAATCCTGGCTCTGTGATGGGGGGGGGGGGGGGGTCTGTTATGATTTTTTTTTTTTTTTTTTTTTTTTTCTCAAGCCCACACCCGGGGTGGCTAGTCATTTCCACTCCTGGCTCGTAATGGGGGGGGGTCTGTTATGAATTTTTTTTTTTTTTTTTTTTTTTTTATAAAGCCCACCCCCGGGTGGCTAGAAATTTCCAATCCTGGCTCAGTGATGGGGGTGGGGTCTGTTATGATTTTTTTATTATTTTTTTTTTATAAAGCCCACACCCGGGGTGGCTAGAAATTTCCATTCCTGGCTCAGTGATGGGGGGTTCTGTTATGATTTTTTAAATTTTGTTTTTAAATATATATATATTTTTTTTATAAAGCCCACACCCGGGGTGGCTAGAAATTTCCAATCCTGCCTCAGTGATGGGGGGGGGGGGGTCTGTTGTGATTTTTTTTTTTTTTTTTTTTTCATAAAGCCCACCCCCGGGGTGGCTAGAAATTTCCAATCCTGGCTCTGTGATGGGGGGGGGGGGGGGGGTCTGTTATGAGTTTTTATTATTTTTTTTTTTTATCAAGCCCACACCAGGGGTGGCTAGTCATTTCCAATCCTGGCTCAGTAATGGGGGGGGTCTGTTATGAATTTGTTTTTTTTATTATTTTTTTATAAAGCCCACACCCGGGGTGGCTAGAAATTTCCAATCCTGGCTCAGTGATGGGGGTGGGGGGGGTCTGTTGTGATTTATTTATTTATTTATTTTTTATAAAGCCCACCCCCGGGGTGGCTAGAAATTTCCAATCCTGTCTCAGTGATGGGGGGGGGGGGGGGGGGGTCTGTTGTGATTTTATTTTTATTTTTTTAAATAATTTTATTATTTTTTTTTATAAAGCCCACACCCGGGGTGGCTAGAAATTTCCAATCCTGTCTCAGTGATGGGGGGGGGGGGGTCTGTTGTGAGTTTATTTTTATTTATTTTTTTTATAAAGCCCACCACCGGGGTGGCTAGAAATGTCCAATCCTGGCTCTGTGATGGGGGGGGGGGGGGGGGGGGGGTCTGTTATGATTTTTTATTATTTTATTTTTTTTATCAAGCCCACACCCGGGGTGGCTAGACATTTCCAATCCTGGCTCAGTAATGGGGGGGGGGTCTGTTATGAATTTGTTTTTTTTATTATTTTTTTATAAAGCCCACCCCCGGGGTGGCTAGAAATTTCCAATCCTGGCTCAGTGATGGGGGGGGGGGGTCTGTTGTGATTTTTTTTTATTTATTTATTTTTTATAAAGCCCACCCCCGGGGTGGCTAGAAATTTCCAATCCTGACTCTGTGATAGGGGTGGGTTCTGTTATGATTTTTTAATTTTTTATATTTGTTTATAAAGCCCACACCTGGGGTGGCTAGAAATTTCCGATCCTGGCTCAGTGATGGGGGTTGGGTCTGTTATGATTTTTTTTTTTTTTTTTTTTTTTTATAAAGCCCATACCCGGGGTGGCTAGAAATTTCAAATCCTGGCTCAGTGATGGAGGGGGGTCTGTTATGATTTTTTTTTTTTTTTTTTTTATAAAGCCCACACCCGGGTGGCTAGAAATTTCCAATTCTGTATCAGTCATGGGGGTGGGGTCTGTTGTGATTTTTTTTTATTTAATTTTTTTTTATAAAGCCCACCCCCGGGGTGGCTAGAAATTTCCAATCCTGGCTCTGTGATGGGGGTGGGGTCTGTTATGATTTTTTTTTTTTTTTTTTTTTTTTTTATAAAGCCCACCCCCGGGGTGGCTAGAAATTTCCGATCCTGGCTCAGTGATGGGGGTGGGGTCTGTTATGTTTTTTTTTTTTTTTTTTTTTTTTTTATAAAGCCCACACCCGGGGTGGCTAGAAATTTCCAATCCTGGCTCAGTGATGGGGGGGGGGGGGGTCTGTTATGATTTTTATTTTTATTTTTTATAAAGCCCACACCCGGGCTGGCTAGAAATTTCCAATCCTGGCTCAGTGATGGGGGGGGGGGGTCTGTTATGATTTTTTTTTTTTTTTTTTTATAAAGCCCACACCAGAGGTGGCTAGGAATTTCCAATCCTGGCTCAGTGATGGGGGAGGGGGGGGGGTCTGTTATGATTTTTTTTTTTTTTTTTTTTTATAAAGCCCACACCAGAGGTGGCTAGAAATTTCCAATCCTGGCTCAGTGATGGGTGGGTGTCTGTTGTTTATTTATTTATTTATTTTTTTTTTTATAAAGCCCACCCCCGGGGTGGCTAGAAATTTCCAATCCTGGCTCAGTGATGGGGGGGGGGGGGGGGGGTCTGTTGTGATTTTTTTTTTTTTTCCATTTTTTTATAAAGCCCACCCCCGGGGTGGCTAGAAATTTCCAATCCTTGCTCTGTGATGGGGGGGAGGGGGGGGGGTCTGTTATGATTTTTTATTTTTTATTTTTTTTTATCAAGCCCACACCAGGGGTGGCTAGTCATTTCCAATCCTGGCTCAGTAATGGAGAGGTCTGTTATGAATTTGTTTTTTTAATTATTTTTTTATAAAGCCCACACCCGGGGTGGCAAGAAATTTCCAATCCTGGCTCAGTGATGGGGGTGGGGGGGGGTCTGTTATGATTTTATTTTTTATTTTTTTTATAAAGCCCACAACCGGGGTGGCTAGAAAGTTCCAATCCTGGCTCAGTGATGGGGGGGGGTCTGTTGTGATTTTTTTTTATTTAATTTTTTTTTATAAAGCCCACCCCCGGGGTGGCTAGAAATTTCCGATCCTGGCTCAGTGATGGGGGTGGGGTCTGTTATGATTTTTTTTTTTTTTTTTTTTTTTATAAAGCCCACACCTGGGGTGGCTAGAAATTTCCAATCCTGGCTCAGTGATGGGGGGGGGGGGGGGGGGGTCTGTTATGATTTTTATTTTTTTTTTTTTTATAAAGCCCACCCCCGGGGTGGCTAGAAATTTCCAATCCTGACTCTGTGATGGGGGTGCGGTCTGTTATGTTTTTTTATTATTATTTTTTTTTTATAAAGCCCACACCCGGGGTGGCTAGAAATTTCCAATCCTGGCTCAGTGATGGGGGTGGGGTGTGTTTTGATTTTTTTTAATTTTTTTTTTTATAAAGCCCACACCCGGGGTGGCTAGAAATTTCCAATCCTGGCTCAGTGATGGGGGGGGGGGGGGGGGTCTGTTATGATTTTTATTTTTATTTTTTATAAAGCCCACACCAGAGGTGGCTAGGAATTTCCAATCCTGGCTCAGCGATGGGTGGGGGTCTGTTATGAATTTTTATTTTTTTATTTTTTATTTTTTTTTATTTTATTATTTTTTGTATAAAGCCCACACCCGGGGTGGCTAGAAATTTCCAATCCTGCCTCAGTGATGGGGGGGGGGGGGGGGTCTGTTGTGATTTTTTTTTTTTTTTTTTTTTTTATAAAGCCCACACCCGGGGTGGCTAGAAATTTCCAATCCTGGCTCAGTGATGGGGGTGGGGTCTGTTATGATTTTTTTTTTTTTTTTTTTATAAAGCCCACACCCCTGGTGGCTAGAAATTTCCAATCCTGGCTCAGTGATGGGGGTGGGGTCTGTTATGATTCTTTTTTTTTTTTTTTTATAAAGCCCACACCCCTGGTGGCTAGAAATTTCCAATCCTGGCTCAGTGATGGGGGGGGGGGGGGTCTGTTGTGATTTATTTATTTATTTATTTTTTTTCATAAAGCCCACCCCCGGGGTGGCTAGAAATTTCCAATCCTGGCTCAGTGATGGGGGTGGGGTCTGTTATGATTTTTTTTTTTTTTTTTTTATAAAGCCCACACCCCTGGTGGCTAGAAATTTCCAATCCTGGCTCAGTGATGGGGGGGGGGTCTGTTATGATTTTTTTAATTTTTTTTTAATATAATTTTATTATTTTTTTTATAAAGCCCACACCCCTGGTGGTTACACATTTCCAATCCTGCCTCAGTGATGGGGGGGGGGGGGGTCTGTTGTGATTTTTTTTTTTTTTTTTTTTATAAAGCCCACACCGGGGGTGGCTAGAACGTTCCAATCCTGGCTCAGTGATGGGGGGGGGGGGGGTCTGTTATGACTTTTTTTTTTTTTTTTTTTTTTTATCAAGCCCACACCCGGGGTGGCTAGTCATTTCCAATCCTGGCTCAGTAATGGGGGGGTCTGTAATGAATTTGCTTTTTTTATTATTTTTTTATAAAGCCCACACCCGGGGTGGCTAGAAATTTCCAATCCTGGCTCAGTGATTGGGGTCGGGGGGGGGTCTGTTATGATTTTTTTTATTTTTTTTTTTTATAAAGCCCACACCTGGGGTGGCTAGAAAGTTCCAATCCTGGCTCAGTGATGGGGGGGGGGTCTGTTGTGATTTTTTTTTATTTATTTTTTTTTTATAAAGCCCACCCCCGGGGTGGCTAGAAATTTCCGATCCTGGCTCAGTGATGGGGGTGGGGTCTGTTAAGATTTTTTAGTTTTATTTTTTTTTTATAAAGCCCACACCCAGGGTGGCTAGAAATTTCCAATCCTGGCTCAGTGATGGGGGGGGGGGGGGGGTTCTGTTATGATTTTTTTTTTTTTTTTTTTTATAAAGCCCACACCCGGGTGGCTAGAAATTTCCAATCCTGGCTCAGTGATGGGGGGGGGGTCTGTTGTGATTTTTTTTTTTTTTTTTTTTTTTTTATAAAGCCCACCCCCGGGGTGGCTAGAAATTTCCAATCCTGGCTCTGTGATGGGGGTGGGGTCTGTTATGATTTTTAATTTTTTTATATTTTTTTTATAAAGCCCAGACCCTGGGTGGCTAGAAATTTCCAATCCTGGCTCAGTAATGGGTGGGGGTCTGTTATGAATTTTTATTTTTTTATTTAATTTTTATTTTTATTTTATTTTTTTTATAAAGCCCACCCCAGGGGTGGCTAGAAATTTCCAATCCTGGCTCTGTGATGGGGGGGGGGGGGGGGGGTCTGTTATGATTTTTTTAATTTTTTTATTTTATTACTAAGCCCACACCCGGGGTGGCTAGATATTTCCAATACTTGCTCAGTAATGGGGGGGGGGGGGTCTTTTATGAATTTTTATGTATTTATTATTTTTTTATTTCTATAAAGCCCACACCCGGGGTGGCTAAAAATTTCCAATCCTGGCTCAGTGATGGGGGTGGGGTCTGTTATGATTTTTTTTTTTTTTTTTTTTTTATAAAGCCCACACCTGGGGTGGCTAGAAAGTTCCAATCCTGGATCAGTGATGGGGGGGGGTCCGTTGTGATTTTTTATTTTTTTTATTTTTTTTTATAAAGCCCAGACCCTGGGTGGCTAGAAATTTCCGATCCTGGCTCAGTGATGGGGGTGGGGTCTGTTATGATTTTTTAGTTTTATTTTTTTTTTATAAAGCCCACACCCGGGGTGGCTAGAAATTTCCAATCCTGGCTCAGTGATGGGGGGGGGGGGGGGGGGGGGGTTCTGTTATGATTTTTTTTTTTTTTTTTTTTTTATAAAGCCCACACCCGGGTGGCTAGAAATTTCCAATCCTGGCTCAGTGATGGGGGGGGGGTCTGTTATGATTTTTAATTTTTTAATTTTTTTTTTATAAGGCCCAGACCCGGGGTGGCTAGAAATTTCCGATCCTGGCTCAGTGATGGGGGTGGGGTCTGTTATGATTTTTTATTTTTATTTATTTTTTATAAAGCCCACACCCGGGGTGGCTAGAATTTTCCAATCCTGGCTCTGTGATGGGGGTGGGGTCTGTTATGATTTTTAATTTTTTAATTTTTTTTTTATAAGGCCCAGACCCGGGGTGGCTAGAAATTTCCGATCCTGGCTCAGTGATGGGGGTGGGGTCTGTTATGATTTTTTATTTTTATTTATTTTTTATAAAGCCCACACCCGGGGTGGCTAGAATTTTCCAATCCTGGCTCAGTGAAGGGGGGTGGGGGGGTCTGTTATGATTTTTTTTTTTTTTTTTTATAAAGCCCACACCCAGGTGGCTAGAAATTTCCAATCCTGGCTCAGTGATGGGGGTGGGGTCTGTTATGATTTTTATTTTTTTATTTTTTATAAAGCCCACACCCGAGGTGGCTAGAAATGTCCATTCCTGGCTCAGTGATGGGGGTGGGGCGGGGTCTGTTATGATTTTTTTTTATTTTTTTTTTATTAAGCCCACACCCGGGTTGGCTAGAAAGTTCCAATCCTGGCTCAGTGATGGGGGGGGTCTGTTGTGATTTTTATTTATTTTTATTTTTTTTATAAAGCCCACCCCCGGGGTGTCTAGAAATTTCCGATCCTGGCTCAGTGATGGGGGGGGGGGTCTGTTATGATTTTTTTTTTTTTTTTTTTTATAAAGCCCACCCCCGGGGTGGCTAGAAATTTCCAATCCTGGCTCAGTGATGGGGGGGGGTCTGGTATGATTTTTTTTTTTTTTTTTATAAAGCCCACACCCGGGTGGCTAGAAATTTCCAATCCTGGCTCAGTAATGGGGGTGGGGTCTGTTATGAATTTGTTTTTTTATTTTTTATAAAGCCCACACCCGGGCTGGCTAGAAATTTCCAATCCCGCCTCAGTGATGGGGGGGGGGGGGGTCTGTTGTGATTTATTATTATTATTTTTTTTTTTATAAAGCCCACCCCCGGGGTGGCTAGAAATTTCCAATCCTGCCTCTGTGATGGGGGGGGGGGGGGGGGGGTCTGTTATGATTTTTTTTTATTTTTTTTTTTTTATCAAGCCCACACCCGTGGTGGCTAGACATTTCCAATCCTGGCTCAGTAATGGGGGGGGGTCTGCTATGAATTTTTTTTTTTTCTTATTTTTTTATAAAGCCCACACCCGGGGTGGCTAGAAATTTCCAATCCTGGCTCAGTGATGGTGGGGGTCTGTTATGATTTTTTTAATTTTTTTTTAAAATAATTTTATTATTTTTTTTTATAAAGCCCACACCTGGGGTGGCTAGAAATTTCCAATCCTGGCTCTGGGATGGGGGGGGGGGGGGTCTGTTATGATTTTTTTATTTTTTTTTTAAAATAATTTTATTATTTTTTTTTATAAAGCCCACACCCAGGGTGGCTAGAAATTTCCAATCCTGGCTCAGTGATGGGGGTCGGGGGGGGTCTGTTATGATTTTTTTTTTTTTTTTTTTTTTATAAAGCCCACACCTGGGGTGGCTAGAAAGTTCCAATCCCGGCTCAGTGATGGGGGGGGGTCTGTTGTGATTTTTTAGTTTTATTTTTTTTTTATAAAGCCCACCCCCGGGGTGGCTAGAAATTTCCAATCCTGGCTCAGTAATGGGTGGGGTTCTGTTATGAATTTTAATTTTTTTATTAAATTTTTATTTTTATTTTATTTTTTTTATAAAGCCCACCCCAGGGGTGGCTAGAAATTTCCAATCCTGGCTCAGTGATGGGGGGGGGGTCTGTTATGATTTTTTTTTTTTTTTTTTTTTATTACTAAGCCCACACCCGGGGTGGCTAGATATTTCCAATACTTGCTCAGTAATGGGGGGGGGGGGTCTTTTATGAATTTTTATTTATTTATTATTTTTTTATTTTTATAAAGCCCACACCCGGGGTGGCTAGAAATGTCCAATCCTGCCTCTGTGATGGGGGGGGGGGGGGTCTGTTATGATTTTTTTTATTATTTTTTTTTTTATCAAGCCCACACCCGGGGTGGCTAGACATTTCCAATCCTGGCTCAGTAATGGGGGGGGTCTGCTATGAATTTTTTTTTTTCTTTTTTTTTTATAAAGCCCACACCCGGGGTGGCTAGAAATTTCCAATCCTGGCTCTGGGATGGGGGGGGGGGGGGGGGGGGGGGGTCTGTTATGAGTTTTTATTATTATTATTTTTTTATCAAGCCCACACCAGGGGTGGCTAGTCATTTCCAATCCTGGCTCAGTAATGGGGGGGGGTCTGCTATGATTTTTTTTTTTTCTTTTTTTTTTTATAAAGCCCACACCCGGGGTGGCTAGAAATTTCCAATCCTGGCTCAGTGATGGGGGGGGGGGGGTCTGTTATGATTTTTTTTTTTTTTTTTTTATAAAGCCCACACCCGGGTGGCTAGAAATTTCCAATTCTGGCTCAGTGATGGGGGTGGGGTCTGTTATGATTTATTATTATTTTTTTTTATTAAGCACACACCCTTGGTGGCTAGAAATTTCCAATCCTGGCTCAGTGATGGGGGGGGGTCTGTTATGATTTTTTTAATTTTTTTTTAATATAATTTTATTATTTTTTTTATAAAGCCCACACCTGGGGTGGCTAGAAATTTCCAATCCTGCCTCAGTGATGGGGGGGGGGGGGGTCTGTTGTGATTTTTTTTTTTTTTTTTTTTTTTATAAAGCCCACCACCGGGGTGGCTAGAAATTTCCAATCCTGGCTCTGTGATGGGGGGGGGGGGGGGTCTGTTATGATTTTTTATTATTATTTTTTTTTGATCAAGCCCACACCCGGGGTGGCTAGTCATTTCCAATCCTGGCTCAGTAATGGCGGGGTCTGTTATGAATTTGTTTTTTTTATAATTTTTTATAAAGCCCACACCCGGGGTGGCTAGAAATTTCCAATCCTGGCTCAGTAATGGGGTCGGGGGGGGTCTGTTATGATTTTTTTTTTTTTTTTTTTTTTATAAAGCCCACACCTGGGGTGGCTAGAAAGTTCCAATCCCGGCTCAGTGATGGGGGGGGGTCTGTTGTGATTTTTTAGTTTTATTTTTTTTTTATAAAGCCCACACCCGGGGTGGCTAGAAATTTACAATCCTGGCTCGGTGATGGGGGGGGGGGGGTCTGTTGTGATTTTTTTTTTATTTTTATTTTTTATAAAGCCCAACCCCGGGGTGGCTAGAAATTTCCAATCCTGGCTCTGTGATGGGGGGGGGTGGGCTCTGTTATGATTTTTTTTTTTTTTTTTTTTTTTTTTTCTCAAGCCCACACCCGGGGTGGCTAGTCATTTCCAATCCTGGCTCGTAATGGGGGGGGGTCTGTTATGAATTTGTTTTTATTTATTATTTTTTTATAAAGCCCACACCCGGGGTGGCTAGAAATTTCCGATCCTGGCTCAGTGATGGGGGTTGGGTCTGTTATGATTTTTTTTTTATTTTTTTTTTTATAAAGCCCACACCCGGGGTGGCTATTAATTTCCAATCCTGGCTCAGTTATGGGGGGGGGGGGTCTGTTTTGATTTTTTTTTTTTTTTTTTATAAAGCCCACACCCGGGTGGCTAGCAATTTCCAATCCTGGCTCAGTGATGGGGGTGGGGTCTGTTATGATTTTTTTGTTTTTTTTGTTTTATAAAGCCCACACCCGGGGTGGCTAGAAATTTCCAATCCTGGCTCAGTGATGGGGGTGGGGTCTGTTATGATTTTTTTATTTTTATTTTTTATAAAGCCCACACCCGGGGTGGCTAGAAATTTCCATTCCTGGCTCAGTGATGGGGGGGGTCTGTTATGATTTTTTAAATTTTGTCTTTAAATAATTTTATTATTTTTTTTATAAAGCCCACACCCGGGGTGGCTAGAAATTTCCAATCCTGCCTCAGTGATGGGGGGGGGGGGGGGGGGGGGGGGGGGGTCTGTTATGAGTTTTTATTATTATTATTTTTTTATCAAGCCCACACCAGGGGTGGCTAGTCATTTCCAATCCTGGCTCAGTAATGGGGGGGGTCTGTTATGAATTCTTTTTTTTTATTATTTTTTTATAAAGCCCACCCCCGGGGTGGCTAGAAATTTCCAATCCTGGCTCAGTGATGGGGGGGGGGGGGGGGGGGGGTCTGTTGTGATTTATTTATTTTATTTTATTTTTTATAAAGCCCACCCCCGGGGTGGCTAGAAATTTCCAATCCTGACTCTGTGATGGGGGTGGTGTCTGTTATGATTTTTTATTTTTTTATATTTGTTTATAAAGCCCACACCCGGGGTGGCTAGAAATTTCCAATCCTGGCTCAGTGATGGGGGTGGGGTGTGTTATGATTTTTTATTTTTATTTTTTTTTTATAAAGCCCACACCAGAGGTGGCTAGAAATTTCCAATCCTGGCTCAGTGATGGGGGGGGGGTCTGTTATGATTTTTTTTTTTTTTTTTTATAAAGCCCACACCCGAGTGGCTAGAAATTTCCAATCCCGGCTCAGTGATGGGGGGGGGGGGGGGGGGGGGGGGGGGGGTTCTGTTGTGATTTATTTATTTTAATTTATTTTTTATAAAGCCCACCCCCGGGGTGGCTAGAAATTTCCAATCCTGACTCTGTGATGGGGGTGGTGTCTGTTATGATTTTTTATTTTTTTATATTTGTTTATAAAGCCCACACCCGGGGTTGCTAGAAATTTCCAATCCTGGCTCAGTGATGGGGGTGGGGTGTGTTATGATTTTTTTTTTTTTTTTTTTTTTTATAAAGCCCACACCCGAGGTGGCTAGAAATTTCCAATCCTGGCTCAGTGATGGGGGGGGGGGGGGGTCTGTTATGATTTTTTTTTTTTTTTTTTTATAAAGCCCACACCCGAGTGGCTAGAAATTTCCAATCCTGGCTCAGTGATGGGGGGGGGGGGAGGTCTGTTATGATTTTTTTTTTTTTTTTTTTTTTTATAAAGCCCACACCCAGGGTGGCTAGAAATTTTAAATCCTGGCTCAGTGATGGGGGCGGGGGTCTGTTATGATTTTTTTTTTTTTTTTTTTATAAAGCCCACACCCGGGGTGGCTAGAAATTTCCGATCCTGGCTCAGTGATGGGGGTTGGGTCTGTTATGATTTTTCTTTTTTTTTTTTTTTTTTTATAAAGCCCACCCCCGGGGTGAATAGAAATTTCCAATCCTGGCTCAGTGATGGGGGGGGGGGTCTGTTATGATTTTATTTTTTATTTTTTATAAAGCCCACACCCGAGTGGCTAGAAATTTCCAATCCCGGCTCAGTGATGGGGGGGGGGGGGGGGGGGGGGTCTGTTGTGATTTATTTATTTTATTTTATTTTTTATAAAGCCCACCCCCGGGGTGGCTAGAAATTTCCAATCCTGACTCTGTGATGGGGGTGGTGTCTGTTATGATTTTTTATTTTTTTATATTTGTTTATAAAGCCCACACCCGGGGTGGCTAGAAATTTCCAATCCTGGCTCAGTGATGGGGGTGGGGTGTGTTATGATTTTTTTTTTTTTTTTTTTTTTTTATAAAGCCCACACCCGAGGTGGCTAGAAATTTCCAATCCTGGCTCAGTGATGGGGGGGGGGGGGGGTCTGTTATGATTTTATTTTATTTTTTTTTATAAGGCCCACACCCGAGTGGCTAGAAATTTCCAATCCTGGCTCAGTGATGGGGTTGGGGTCTGTTATGATTTTTTTTGTTTGTTTGTTTTATAAAGCCCACAACCGGGGTGGCTAGAAATTTTAAATCCTGGCTCAGTGATGGGGGGGGGTCTGTTATGATTTTTTTTTTTTTTTTTTTATAAAGCCCACCCCCGGGGTGGCTAGAAATTTCCAATCCTGGCTCAGTGATGGGGGGGGGGGGGGGGGGGGGGGTCTGTTATGATTTTTTATTATTTTATTTTTTTTATCAAGCCCACACCCGGGGTGGCTAGACATTTCCAATCCTGGCTCAGTAATGGGGGGGGTCTGTTATGAATTTTTTTTTTTATTATTCTTTTATAAAGCCCACCCCCGGGGTGGCTAGAAATTTCCAATCCTGGCTCAGTGATGGGGGTGGGGGGCGGTCTTTTATAATTTTTTTTTATATTTTTTTTTATAAAGCCCACACCCGGGGTAGCTAGAAAGTTCCAATCCTGGCTCAGTGATGGGGGGGGGGGGGGGGGGTCTGTTGTGATTTTTTTTTTTTTTTTTTTTTATAAAGCCCACCCCCGGAGTGGCTAGAAATTTCCAATCCTGACTCTGTGATGGGGGTGGTGTCTGTTATGATTTTTTATTTTTTTATATTTGTTTATAAAGCCCACACCCGGGGTGGCTAGAAATTTCCAATCCTGGCTCAGTGATGGGGGTGGGGTGTGTTATGATTTTTTATTTTTATTTTTTTTTTATAAAGCCCACACCAGAGGTGGCTAGAAATTTCCAATCCTGGCTCAGTGATGGGGGGGGGGTCTGTTATGATTTTTTTTTTTTTTTTTTATAAAGCCCACACCCGAGTGGCTAGAAATTTCCAATCCCGGCTCAGTGATGGGGGGGGGGGGGGGGGGGGGGGGGGGGGTTCTGTTGTGATTTATTTATTTTAATTTATTTTTTATAAAGCCCACCCCCGGGGTGGCTAGAAATTTCCAATCCTGACTCTGTGATGGGGGTGGTGTCTGTTATGATTTTTTATTTTTTTATATTTGTTTATAAAGCCCACACCCGGGGTGGCTAGAAATTTCCAATCCTGGCTCAGTGATGGGGGTGGGGTGTGTTATGATTTTTTATTTTTATTTTTTTTTTATAAAGCCCACACCAGAGGTGGCTAGAAATTTCCAATCCTGGCTCAGTGATGGGGGGGGGGGTCTGTTATGATTTTTTTTTTATTTTTTTATAAAGCCCACACCCGAGTGGCTAGAAATTTCCAATCCCGGCTCAGTGATGGGGGGGGGGGGGGGGGGGGGGGGGGGGTTCTGTTGTGATTTATTTATTTTAATTTATTTTTTATAAAGCCCACCCCCGGGGTGGCTAGAAATTTCCAATCCTGACTCTGTGATGGGGGTGGTGTCTGTTATGATTTTTTATTTTTTTATATTTGTTTATAAAGCCCACACCCGGGGTTGCTAGAAATTTACAATCCTGGCTCAGTGATGGGGGTGGGGTGTGTTATGATTTTTTTTATTTTTTTTTTTTTTATAAAGCCCACACCCGAGGTGGCTAGAAATTTCCAATCCTGGCTCAGTGATGGGGGGGGGGGGGGGTCTGTTATGATTTTTTTTTTTTTTTTTTTATAAAGCCCACACCCGAGTGGCTAGAAATTTCCAATCCTGGCTCAGTGATGGGGTTGGGGTCTCTTATGATTTTTTTTGTTTGTTTGTTTTATAAAGCCCACACCCGGGGTGGCTAGAAATTTCCAATCCTGTCTCAGTGATGGGGGGGGGGGGGAGGTCTGTTATGATTTTTTTTTTTTTTTTTTTTTTTTATAAAGCCCACACCCAGGGTGGCTAGAAATTTTAAATCCTGGCTCAGTGATGGGGGGGGGGGTCTGTTATGATTTTTTTTTTTTTTTTTTTATAAAGCCCACACCCGGGGTGGCTAGAAATTTCCGATCCTGGCTCAGTGATGGGGGTTGGGTCTGTTATGATTTTTCTTTTTTTTTTTTTTTTTTATAAAGCCCACCCCCGGGGTGAATAGAAATTTCCAATCCTGGCTCAGTGATGGGGGGGGGGTCTGTTATGATTTTATTTTTTATTTTTTATAAAGCCCACACCCGAGTGGCTAGAAATTTCCAATCCCGGCTCAGTGATGGGGGGGGGGGGGGGGGGGGGGGTCTGTTGTGATTTATTTATTTTATTTTATTTTTTATAAAGCCCACCCCCGGGGTGGCTAGAAATTTCCAATCCTGACTCTGTGATGGGGGTGGTGTCTGTTATGATTTTTTATTTTTTTATATTTGTTTATAAAGCCCACACCCGGGGTGGCTAGAAATTTCCAATCCTGGCTCAGTGATGGGGGTGGGGTGTGTTATGATTTTTTTTTTTTTTTTTTTTTTTATAAAGCCCACACCCGAGGTGGCTAGAAATTTCCAATCCTGGCTCAGTGATGGGGGGGGGGGGGGGTCTGTTATGATTTTATTTTATTTTTTTTTATAAGGCCCACACCCGAGTGGCTAGAAATTTCCAATCCTGGCTCAGTGATGGGGTTGGGGTCTGTTATGATTTTTTTTGTTTGTTTGTTTTATAAAGCCCACAACCGGGGTGGCTAGAAATTTTAAATCCTGGCTCAGTGATGGGGGGGGTCTGTTATGATTTTTTTTTTTTTTTTTTTATAAAGCCCACCCCCGGGGTGGCTAGAAATTTCCAATCCTGGCTCAGTGATGGGGGGGGGGGGGGGGGTCTGTTATGATTTTTTATTATTTTATTTTTTTTATCAAGCCCACACCCGGGGTGGCTAGACATTTCCAATCCTGGCTCAGTAATGGGGTGGGGGGGGGGGGGGTCTGTTATGAATTTTTTTTCATTTCTTATTTTTTCCTTAGAAAACCCACACCCTGGGTGGCTAGAAATTTCCAATCCTGGCTCAGTATTGGAGGGGCGGGGTCTGTTATGATTTTTATTTTTTTTTTATTTTTTTGATAAAGCCCACTCCCGGGGTGGCTAGAAATTTCCAATCCTGCCTCAGTGATGGGGGGGAGGTCTGTTATGATTTTTTTTTATTTATTTTTTTTTATCAAGCCCACACCCGGGGTGGCTAGATATTTCCAATACTTGCTCAGTAATGGGGGGGGGGGGACTTTTATGAATTTTTATTTATTTATTATTATTTTTTTTTTATAAAGCCCACACCCGGGGTGGCTAGAAATTTCCAATCCTGGCTCAGTAATGGGGGGGGGGGGGGGGTCTGTTGTGATTTTTTTTTTTTTTTTTTTTCTATAAAGCCCACCCCCGGGGTGGCTAGAAATTTCAAATCCTGGCTCAGTAATGGGGGGGGCTGTAATGATTTTTTTTTTTTTTTTTTTTTTTTTTTTTTTTTTTTTTTTAATTATTTTTTTTATAAAGGCCACACCCGGGTTGGCTAGAAATTTCCAATCCTTGCTCAGTGATGGGGATGGGGTCTGTTATGATTTATTATTTTTTTTTTTTTATAAAGCCCACACCCGGGGTGGCTAGAAATTTCCAATCCTGGCTCAGTAATGGGTGGGGGTCTGTTATGAATTTTTATTTTTTTATTTTTATTTTTTTTTTATTTTATTATTTTTTTTATAAAGCCCACACCCGCGGTGGCTAGAAGTTTCCAATCCTGCCTCAGTGATGGGGGGGGGGGGGTCTGTTGTGATTTATTATTATTTTATTTTTTATAAAGCCCACCCCCGGGGTGATCAGAAATGTCCAATCCTGGCTCTGTGATGGGGGGGGGTCTGTTGTGATTTTTTTTTATTTTATTTTTTTTTATAAAGCCCACCCCCGGGGTGGCTAGAAATTTCTAATCCTGGCTCTGTGATGGGGGGTCTGTTATGAATTTTTTTTTTTATTATTCTTTTATAAAGCCCACCCCCGGGGTGGCTAGAAATTTCCAATCCTGGCTCAGTGATGGGGGTGGGGGGCGGTCTTTTATAATTTTTTTTTATATTTTTTTTTATAAAGCCCACACCCGGGGTGGCTAGAAAGTTCCAATCCTGGCTCAGTGATGGGGGGGGGGGGGGGGGGGGGTCTGTTGTGATTTTTTTTTAATTTTTTTTTTATAAAGCCCACCCCCGGAGTGGCTAGAAATTTCCAATCCTGACTCTGTGATGGGGGTGGGGTCTGTTATGATTTTTTATTTTTTTATATTTGTTTATAAAGCCCACACCCAGGTTGGCTAGAAATTTCCAATCCTGCCTCAGTGATGGGGGGGGGGGGGGGGGGTCTGTTGTTATTTTTTTTTATTTTATTTTTTTTATAAAGCCCACCCCCGGGGTGGCTAGAAATTTCCAATCCTGGCTCTGTGATGGGGGGGGTTGTCTGTTATGATTTTTTATTATTTTATTTTTTTTATCAAGCCCACACCCGGGGTGGCTAGACATTTCCAATCCTGGCTCAGTAATGGGGTGGGGGGGGGGGGGTCTGTTATGAATTTTTTTTCATTTCTTATTTTTTCCTTAGAAAACCCACACCCTGGGTGGCTAGAAATTTCCAATCCTGGCTCAGTATTGGAGGGGCGGGGTCTGTTATGATTTTTATTTTTTTTTTATTTTTTTGATAAAGCCCACTCCCGGGGTGGCTAGAAATTTCCAATCCTGCCTCAGTGATGGGGGGGAGGTCTGTTATGATTTTTTTTTATTTATTTTTTTTTATCAAGCCCACACCCGGGGTGGCTAGATATTTCCAATACTTGCTCAGTAATGGGGGGGGGGGGACTTTTATGAATTTTTATTTATTTATTATTATTTTTTTTTTATAAAGCCCACACCCGGGGTGGCTAGAAATTTCCAATCCTGGCTCAGTAATGGGGGGGGGGGGGGGGTCTGTTGTGATTTTTTTTTTTTTTTTTTTTCTATAAAGCCCACCCCCGGGGTGGCTAGAAATTTCAAATCCTGGCTCAGTAATGGGGGGGGCTGTAATGATTTTTTTTTTTTTTTTTTTTTTTTTTTTTTTTTTTTTTTTTTTAATTATTTTTTTTATAAAGGCCACACCCGGGTTGGCTAGAAATTTCCAATCCTTGCTCAGTGATGGGGATGGGGTCTGTTATGATTTATTATTATTTTTTTTTTATAAAGCCCACACCCGGGGTGGCTAGAAATTTCCAATCCTGGCTCAGTAATGGGTGGGGGTCTGTTATGAATTTTTATTTTTTTATTTTTATTTTTTTTTTATTTTATTATTTTTTTTATAAAGCCCACACCCGCGGTGGCTAGAAGTTTCCAATCCTGCCTCAGTGATGGGGGGGGGGGGGTCTGTTGTGATTTATTATTATTTTATTTTTTATAAAGCCCACCCCCGGGGTGATCAGAAATGTCCAATCCTGGCTCTGTGATGGGGGGGGGTCTGTTGTGATTTTTTTTTATTTTATTTTTTTTTATAAAGCCCACCCCCGGGGTGGCTAGAAATTTCTAATCCTGGCTCTGTGATGGGGGGTCTGTTATGATTTTTTTTTTTTTTTTTTTTTATCAAGCCCACACCCGGGGTGGCAAGACATTTCCAATCCTGGCTCAGTAATGGGGGGGGTCTCTTATGAATTTTTTTTTTATTTTTTTTTTATAAAGCCCACACCCGGGGGTGGCTATAAATTTCCAATCCTGGCTCAGTAATGGGGGGGGGGTCTGTTATGAATTTTTATGTGTTATTTTTTTTTTATGAAGCCCACACCCCGGGTGGCTAGAAATTTCCAATCCTGGCTCAGTGATCCGGGGGTCTGTTATGAATTTTTATTTATTTATTATTTTTTTTTTTTTATAAAGCCCACACCGGGGGTGGCTAGAAATTTCCAATCCTGGCTCAGTGATGGGGGTGGGGTCTGTTATGATTTATTTATTTATTTATTTTAATTTTTTTTATTAAGCCCACACCCGGGGTGGCTAGAAATGTCCAATACTTGCTCAGTAATGGGGGGGGGGGGGGGTCTTTTATGATTTTTTTTATTTTTTATTTATTTTTTATTTTTATAAAGCCCACACCCGGGTTGGCTAGAAATTTCCAATCCTGGCTGAGTAATGGGGGGGGGTGGGGGTCTGTTATTATTATTATTATTATTATTATTTTTTATATATAAAGCCCACACCTGGGGTGGCTAGACATTTCCAATCCTGGTTCAGTGATGGGGGGGGGGGGGGTCTGTTATGATTATTTTTTTTTTTTTATGAAACCCACACCCGGGTGGCTAGAAATTTCAAATCCTGGCTCAGTGATGGGGGTGGGGTCTGTTATGATTTTTTTTTTTTTTTTTTTTATAAAGCCCACACCCCAGGTGGCTAGACATTTCCAATCCTGGCTCAGTAATGGGTGGGGGGGTCTGTTATGAATTTTTTTTCATTTTTATTTTTTTTTTAGAAAGCCCAAAACCGGGGTGGCTAGAAATTTCCAATCCTGACTCTGTGATGGGGGTGGGGGGGGTCTGTTGTGATTTTTTTTAATTTAATTTTTTTTATAAAGCCCACCCCCGGGGTGGCTAGAAATTTCCAATCCTGGCTCTGTGATGGGGGGGGTCTGTTATGATTTTTTTTTTTTTCATTTTTTTTTATAAAGCCCACACCCGTGGTGGCTAGAAATTTCCAATCCTGGCTCAGTGATGGGGGGGGGTCTGTTATGATTTTTTTTTTTTTTTTTTTTTTTTAAAGCCCAACCCGGGGTGGCTAGAAATTTCCAATCCTGACTCTGTGATGGGGGTGGGGTCTGTTATGATTTTTTTTTTTTTTTTTTTTATAAAGCCCCACACCCGGGTGGCTAGAAATTTACAATCCTGGCTCAGTGATGGGGGTGGGGTCTGTTATGATTTTTTTTTTTTTTTTTTATAAAGCCCACACCCGGGCTGGCTAGAAATTTCCAATCCTGGCTCAGTGATGGGGGGGGGGGGGGGGTCTGATGTGATTTTTTATTTTTTTTATTTTTTTATAAAGCCCACCCCCGGGGTGGCTAGAAATGTCCAATCCTGGCTCTGTGATGGGGGTGGGGGGGTCTGTTGTGATTTTTTTTAATTTAATTTTTTTTTATAAAGCCCACCCCCGGGGTGGCTAGAAATTTCCAATCCTGGCTCTGTGATGGGGGGGTCTGTTATGATTTTTTTTTTTTCATTTTTTTTTTTATAAAGCCCACACCCGTGGTGGCTAGAAATTTCCAATCCTGGCTCAGTGATGGGGGGGGGGGAGGTTCTGTTATGATTTTTTTTTTTTTTTTTATAAAGCCCACACCCGGGTGGCTAGAAATTTCCAATCCTGGCTCAGTGATGGGGGGGGCGGGGGTCTGTATGATTTTTTTTTTTTTTTTTTTTATAAAGCCCAAACCCGGGTGGCTAGAAATTTCCAATCCTGGCTCAGTGATGGGGTGGGGTCTGTTATGATTTTTTTTTTTTTTTTTTTTTTAAAGCCCAAACCCGGGGTGGCTAGAAATTTCCAATCCTGACTCTGTGATGGGGGTGGGGTCTGTTATGATTTTTTTTTTTTTTTTTTTTATAAAGCCCACACCCGGGTGGCTAGAAATTTACAATCCTGGCTCAGTGATGGGGGTGGGGTCTGTTATGATTTTTTTTTTTTTTTTTTTATAAAGCCCACACCCGGGCTGGCTAGAAATTTCCAATCCTGGCTCAGTGATGGGGGGGGGGGGGGGGTCTGTTGTGATTTTTTTTTTTTTTTTTTTTTTTTTAAAAGCCCACCCCAGGGGTGGCTAGAAATTTCCAATCCTGGCTCTGTGATGGGGGGGGGGGTCTGTTATGATTTTTTTTCATTTTTTTTTTTTTATCAAGCCCACACCCGGGGTGGCTAGACATTTCCAATCCTGGCTCAGTAATGGGGGGGGTCTGTTATGATTTTTTTTTTTTCTTTTTTTTTTTATAAAGCCCACACCCGGGGTGGCTAGAAATTTCCAATCCTGGCTCAGTGATGGGGGGGGGGGGGTCTGTTATGATTTTTTTTTTTTTTTTTTATAAAGCCCACACCTGGGTGGCTAGAAATTTCCAATCCTGGCTCAGTGATGGGGGTGGGGTCTGTTATGATTTTTTTTTTTTTTTTTTTTATAAAGCCCACACCCGGGGTGGCTAGAAATTTCCAATCCTGGCTCAGTGATGGGGGGGGGGTCTGTTATGATTTTTTTAATTTTTTTTTTATATAATTTTATTATTTTTTTTATAAAGCCCACACCCGGGGTGGCTACAAATTTCCAATCCTGCCTCAGTGATGGGGGGGGGGGGGGGGTCTGATGTGATTTTTTATTTTTTTTTATTTTTTTATAAAGCCCACCCCCGGGGTGGCTAGAAATGTCCAATCCTGGCTCTGTGATGGGGGGGGGGGGGTCTGTTATGATTTTTTATTATTATTATTTTTTTATCAAGCCCACACCCAGGGTGGCTAGTCATTTCCATTCCTGGCTCAGTAATGGGGGGGGTCTGTTATGAATTTGTTTTTTTTATTATTTTTTTATAAAGCCCACACCCCGGGTGGCTAGAAATTTCCAATCCTGGCTCAGTGATGGGGGTATGGGGGGGTCTGTTATGATTTTTTTTTTTTTTTTTTTTTATAGAGCCCACCCCCGGGGTGGCTAGAAATTTCCAATCCTGTCTCTGTGATGGGGGTGGGGTCTGTTATGATTTTTTAATTTTTTATATTTGTTTATAAAGCCCACACCCGGGGTGGCTAGAAATTTCCGATCCTGGCTCAGTGATGGGGGTGGGGGGGGTCTGTTATGTTTTTTTTTTTTTTTTTTTTTATAAAGCCCACACCCGGAGTGGCTAGAAAGTTCCAATCCTGGCTCAGTGATGGGGGGGTCTGTTGTGATTTATTTTTATATATTTATTTTTTATAAAGCCCACCCCCGGGGTGGCTAGAAATTTCCAATCCTGGCTCTGTGATTGGGGTGGGGTCTGTTATGATTTTTAATTTTTTTATTTTTTTTTTATAAAGCCCACACCCGGGGTGGCTAGATATTTCCGATCCTGGCTCAGTGATGGGGGTTGGGTCTGTTATGATTTTTTATTATTTTTTTTTTTTTATAAAGCCCACACCCGAGGTGGCTAGAAATTTCCAATCCTGGCTCAGTGATGGGGGGGGGGTGGGGGTCTGTTGTGATTTTATTTAATTTTTATTTTTTTATAGAGCCCACCCCCGGGGTGGCTAGAAATTTCCGATCCTGGCTCAGTGATGGGGGTTGGGTCTGTTATGATTTTTTATTTTTTATTTTTTTTTTATAAAGCCCAGAAATTTTAAATCCTGGCTCAGTGATGGGGGCGGGGTCTGTTATGATTTTTTTTTTTTTTTTTTTATAAAGCCCACACCCGGGTGGCTAGAAATTTCCAATTCTGGCTCAGTGATGGGGGTGGGGTCTGTTATGATTTTTTTTTTTTTTTTTTTATAAAGCCCATCCCCGGGGTGGCTAGAAATTTCCAATCCTGCCTCAGTGATGGGGGTGGGGTGTGTTATGATTTTTTTTTTTTTTTTTTTTTTTTATAAAGCCCACACCCGGGGTGGCTAGAAATTTCCAATCCTGATTCAGTGATGGTGGGGGATTTGTTATGATTTTTTTTATTTTTTTTTTTTATAAAGCCCAGACCCGGGGTGGCTAGAAATTTCCAATCCTGGCTCAGTAATGGGTGGGGGTCTGTTATGAATTTTTATTTTTTTATTTAATTTTTTTTTTATTATTTTTTTTTTTTATAAAGCCCACCCCCGGGGTGGCTAGAAATTTCCAATCCTGGCTCAGTGATGGGGGTGGGGTGTGTTATGATTTTTTATTTTTTTTTATTTTTTATAAAGCCCACACCCGGGGTGGCTAGAAATTTCCAATCCTGATTCAGTGATGGTGGGGGATTTGTTATGATTTTTTTTAATTTTTTTTTTTATAAAGCCCAGACTCGGGGTGGCTAGAAATTTCCAATCCTGGCTCAGTAATGGGTGGGGGTCTGTTATGAATTTTTTTTTTTTTATTTAATTTTTTTTTTAATTTTTTTTTTTTTTATAAAGCCCACCACGGGGTGGCTAGAAATTTCCAATCCTGGCTCTGTGATGGGGGGGGGGGGGGGGTCTGTTATGATTTTTTTTTTTTTTTTTTATTATTACTAAGCCCACACCCGGGCTGGCTAGAAATTTCCAACCTGGCTCAGTGATGGGGGGGGGGTCTGTTATGATTTTTTAATTTTTTTGTTTTTATAAAGCCCACACCAGAGGTGGCTAGAAATTTCCAATCCTGCCTCAGTATTGGGGTGGGGGTCTGTTGTGATTTTTTTTATATATTTTTTTTTTTATAAAGCCCACCCCCGGGGTGGCTAGAAATTTCCAATCCTGGAAATGTGATGGGGGGGGGGTCTGTTATAATTTTTTTTTTTTTTTTTTTTTATCAAGCCCACACCCGGGGTGGCTAGACATTTCCAATCCTGGCTCAGTAATGGGGGGGGTCTGTTATGAATTTTTTTTTTTCATTTTTTTTTTATAAAGCCCACACCCGGGGTGGCTAGAAATTTCCAATCCTGGCTCAGTGATGGGGGGGGGGGGTCTGTTATGATTTTTTTTTTTTTTTTTTATAAAGCCCACACCCGGGGTGGCTAGAAATTTCCAATCCTGGCTCTGTGATGGGGGGGGGGGGGTCTGTTATGATTTTTTATTATTATTTTTTTTTTATCAAGCCCACACCCGGGGTGGCTAGACATTTCCAATCCTGGCTCAGTAATGGGGGGGGTCTGTTATGAATTTTTTTTTTTCATTTTTTTTTTATAAAGCCCACACCCGGGGTGGCTAGAAATTTCCAATCCTGGCTCAGTGATGGGGGGGGGGGGTCTGTTATGATTTTTTTTTTTTTTTTTTATAAAGCCCACACCCGGGGTGGCTAGAAATTTCCAATCCTGGCTCTGTGATGGGGGGGGGGGGGGTCTGTTATGATTTTTTATTATTATTTTTTTTTTATCAAGCCCACACCCGGGGTGGCTAGTCATTTCCCATCCTGGCTCAGTAATGGGGGGGGGTCTGTTATGAATTTGTTTTTTTATTATTTTTTTATAAAGCCCACACCCGGGGTGGCTAGAAATTTCCAATCCTGGCTCAGTGATGGGGTCGGGGGGGGGTCTGTTATGATTTTTTTTTATTTTTTTTTTTATAAAGCCCACACCCGGGGTGGCTAGAAAGTTCCAATCCGGGCTCAGTGATGGGGGGGGGTCTGTTGTGATTTTATTTATTTTTTTTTTTTTTAATAAAGCCCACCCCCGGGGTGGCTAGAAATTTCTAATCCTGGCTCTGTGATGGGGGTGGGGTCTGTTATGATTTTTAATTTTTTTTTTTTTTTTTTATAAAGCCCACACCCGGGTGGCTAGAAATTTCCAATCCTGGCTCAGTGATGGGGGGGGGGTCTGTTGTGTTTTTATTTTATTTTATTTTTTTTCATAAAGCCCTACCCCGGGGTGTCTAGAAATTTCCAATCCTGGCTCAGTGATGGGGGGGGGTCTGTTATGATTTTATTTTTATTTTTTTATAAAGCCCACCCCCGGGGTGGCTAGAAATATCCAATCCTGGCTCTGTGATGGGGGGGGGTCTGTTATGATTTTTTTTATTTTTATTTTTTTTATCAAGCCCACACCCGGGGTGGCTAGACATTTCCAATCCTGGCTCAGTGATGGGGGGGGGGGGGGTCTGTTATGATTTTTTATTTTTTCATTTTTTTTTCATAAAGCCCACCCCCGGGGTGCCTAGAAATTTCCAATCCTGGCTCAGTAATGGCGGGGGTCTGTTATGAATTTGTTTTTTGTTTTTTTTATTAAGCCCACACCCGGGGTGGCTAAAAAGTTCCAATCCTGGCTTAGTGATGGGGGGGGGTCTGTTGTGATTTTTTTTTTTTTTTTTTTTTTTTATCAAGCCCACACCCGGGGTGGCTAGAAATTTCCAATCCTGGCTCAGTGATGGGGGGGGGGGGGGGTCTGTTATGATTTTTATTTTTTTTATTTTTATAAAGCCCACCCCCGGGGTGGCTAGAAATTTCCAATCCTGGCTCAGTGATGGGGGGGGGTCTGTTATGATTTTTTTTTTTTTTTTATAAAGCCCACACCCGGGTGGCTAGAAATTTCCAATCCTGGCTCAGTGATGGGGGTGGGGTCTGTTATGATTTTTTTTTTTTTTTTTTTATAAAGCCCACACCCGGGCTGGCTAGAAATTTCCAATCCTGGCTCAGTGATGGGGGGGGGGGGTGGGGGGGGTCTGTTATGATTTTTTAATTTTTTTATTTTTATAAAGCCCACCCCCGGGGTGGCTAGAAATGTCCAATCCTGGCTCTGTGATGGGGGGGGGGGGGGTTCTGTTATGATTTTTTATTATTTTATTTTTTTTATCAAGCCCACACCCGGGGTGGCTAGACATTTCCAATCCTGGCTCAGTAATGGGGGGGGTCTGTTATGAATTTGTTTTTTTAATTATTTTTTTATAAAGCCCACCCCCGGGGTGGCTAGAAATGTCCAATCCTGGCTCTGTGATGGGGGGGGGGGGGGTCTGTTATGATTTTTTATTATTTTATTTTTTTTATCAAGCCCACACCCGGGGTGGCTAGACATTTCCAATCCTGGCTCAGTAATGGGGGGGTCTGTTATGAATTTGTTTTTTTAATTATTTTTTTATAAAGCCCACCCCCGGGGTGGCTAGAAATTTCCAATCCTGGCTCAGTGATGGGGGGGGGGGGGGGTCTGTTGTGATTTTTTTTTATTTTATTTTTTTTTATTAAGGCCACACCCGGGGTGGCTAGAAATTTCCAATCCTGGCTCAGTGATGGGTGGGGGTCTGTTATGATTTTTTAAATTTTTTTTAAAATAATTTTTTTTTTTTTTTTTATAAAGCCCACACCGGGTGGCTAGAAATTCCAATCCTGTCTCAGTGATGGGGGGGGGTGGGTCTGTTATGATTTTTTTTTTTTTTTTTTTTTTTTTTATAAAGCCCACCCCCGGGGTGGCTAGAAATTTCCGATCCTGGCTCAATGATGGGGGTTGGGTCTGTTATGATTTTTTTTTTTTTTTTTTTTATAAAGCCCACACCCGGGGTGTCTAGAAATTTCAAATCCTGGCTCAGTGATGGGGGGGGGGGTCTGTTATGATTTTTTTAATTTTTTTTTTATAAAGCCCACACCCAGGTGGCTAGAAATTTCCAATTTCTGGCTCAGGTGGGATGGGGTGGGGTCTGTTATGATTTTTTTTTTTTTTTTTTATAAAGCCCACAACCCGGGGTGGCTAGAAATTTCCAAACCTGGCTCAGTGATGGGGGGGGGGTCTGTTATGATTTTTTTTTTTTTTTTTTTTTTATAAAGCCCAGACCCGGGGTGGCTAGAAATTTCCAATCCTGGCTCAGTAATGAGTGGGGGTCTGTTATGAATTTTTATTTTTTAATTTAATTTTTTTTTTATTATTTTTTTTTTTTATAAAGCCCACCCCCGGGGTGGCTAGAAAGTTCCAATCCTGGCTCAGTGATGGGGGGGGGGGGTCTGTTATGATTTTTTTTTTTTTTTTTTTTTTATAAAGCCCACCCCGGGCTGGCTAGAAATTTCCAATCCTGGCTCAGTGATGGGGGTGGGGTGTGTTATGATTTTTTTTTTTTTTTTTTTTTTATAAAGCCCACACCCGGGGTGGCTAGAAATTTCCAATCCTGATTCAGTGATGGTGGGGGATTTGTTATGATTTTTTTATTTTTTTTTTTATAAAGCCCAGACTCGGGGTGGCTAGAAATTTCCAATCCTGGCTCAGTAATGGGTGGGGGTCTGTTATGAATTTTTTTTTTTTTATTTAATTTTTTTTTTAATTTTTATTTTTTTTATAAAGCCCACCACGGGGTGGCTAGAAATTTCCAATCCTGGCTCTGTGATGGGGGGGGGGGGGGGGTCTGTTATGATTTTTTTTTTTTTTTTTATTATTACTAAGCCCACACCCGGGGGTGGCTAGAAATTTCCAATACTTGCTCAGTAATGGGGGGGGGGTTCTTTTATGAATTTTTATTTATTTATTATTTTTTTATTTTTATAAAGCCCACACCCAGGGTGGCTAAAAATTTCCAATCCTGGCTCAGTGATTGGGGGGTCTGTTATGATTTTTTTTTTTTTTTTTTTATAAAGCCCTAACCCGGGTGGCTAGAAATTTCCAATCCTGGCTCAGTGATGGCGGTGGGGTCTGTTATGATTTTTTTTTTTTTTTTTTTTATAAAGCCCACACCCGGGCTGGCTAGAAATTTCCAACCTGGCTCAGTGATGGGGGGGGGTCTGTTATGATTTTTTATTGTTTTATTTTTTATTTTTTTTTTTATTTTATTATTTTTTTGTATAAAGCCCACACCCGGGCTGGCTAGAAATTTCCAACCTGGCTCAGTGATGGGGGGGGGGTCTGTTATGATTTTTTAATTTTTTTGTTTTTATAAAGCCCACACCAGAGGTGGCTAGAAATTTCCAATCCTGCCTCAGTATTGGGGTGGGGGTCTGTTGTGATTTTTTTTATATTTTTTTTTTTTATAAAGCCCACCCCCGGGGTGGCTAGAAATTTCCAATCCTGGAAATGTGATGGGGGGGGGGTCTGTTATGATTTTTTTTTTTTTTTTTTTTTATCAAGCCCACACCCGGGGTGGCTAGACATTTCCAATCCTGGCTCAGTAATGGGGGGGGTCTGTTATGAATTTTTTTTTTTCATTTTTTTTTTATAAAGCCCACACCCGGGGTGGCTAGAAATTTCCAATCCTGGCTCTGAAATGGGGGGGGGGGGGTCTGTTATGATTTTTTATTATTATTTTTTTTTTATCAAGCCCACACCCGGGGTGGCTAGTCATTTCCCATCCTGGCTCAGTAATGGGGGGGGGTCTGTTATGAATTTGTTTTTTTATTATTTTTTTATAAAGCCCACACCCGGGGTGGCTAGAAATTTCCAATCCTGGCTCAGTGATGGGGTCGGGGGGGGGTCTGTTATGATTTTTTTTTTTTTTTTTTTTTATAAAGCCCACACCCGGGGTGGCTAGAAAGTTCCAATCCGGGCTCAGTGATGGGGGGGGGTCTGTTGTGATTTTATTTATTATTTATTTTTTTTAATAAAGCCCACCCCCGGGGTGGCTAGAAATTTCTAATCCTGGCTCTGTGATGGGGGTGGGGTCTGTTATGATTTTTAATTTTTTTTTTTTTTTTTTATAAAGCCCACACCCGGGTGGCTAGAAATTTCCAATCCTGGCTCAGTGATGGGGGGGGGGTCTGTTGTGTTTTTATTTTATTTTTTTTTTTTTCATAAAGCCCTACCCCGGGGTGTCTAGAAATTTCCGATCCTGGCTCAGTGATGGGGTCGGGGTCTGTTATGATTTTTTATTTTTATTTTTTTTTTATAAAGCCCACACCCGGGCTGGCTAGAAATTTCCAATCCTGGCTCAGTGATGGGGGGGGGTCTGTTATGATTTTTTTTTTTTTTTTATAAAGCCCACCCCCGGGGTGGATAGAAATATCCAATCCTGGCTCTGTGATGGGGGGGGGGTCTGTTATGATTTTTTTTATTTTTATTTTTTTTATCAAGCCCACACCCGGGGTGGCTAGACATTTCCAATCCTGGCTCAGTGATGGGGGGGGGGGGGTCTGTTATGATTTTTTTATTTTTCATTTTTTTTTCATAAAGCCCACCCCCGGGGTGGCTAGAAATTTCCAATCCTGGCTCAGTAATGGCGGGGGTCTGTTATGAATTTGTTTTTTGTTTTTTTTATTAAGCCCACACCCGGGGTGGCTAAAAGTTCCAATCCTGGCTTAGTGATGGGGGGGGGTCTGTTGTGATTTTTTTTTTTTTTTTTTTTTTTTTATCAAGCCCACACCCGGGGTGGCTAGAAATTTCCAATCCTGGCTCAGTGATGGGGGGGGGGGGGGGGTCTGTTATGATTTTTTATTTTTTTATTTTTATAAAGCCCACCCCCGGGGGTGGCTAGAAATTTCCAATCCTGGCTCAGTGATGGGGGGGGGGTCTGTTATGATTTTTTTTTTTTTTTTTATAAAGCCCACACCCGGGTGGCTAGAAATTTCCAATCCTGGCTCAGTGATGGGGGTGGGGTCTGTTATGATTTTTTTTTTTTTTTTTTTATAAAGCCCACACCCGGGCTGGCTAGAAATTTCCAATCCTGGCTCAGTGATGGGGGGGGGGTGGGGGGGGTCTGTTATAATTTTTTATTTTTTTTATTTTTATAAAGCCCACCCCCGGGGTGGCTAGAAATGTCCAATCCTGGCTCTGTGATGGGGGGGGGGGGGGTCTGTTATGATTTTTTATTATTTTATTTTTTTTATCAAGCCCACACCCGGGGTGGCTAGACATTTCCAATCCTGGCTCAGTAATGGGGGGGGTCTGTTATGAATTTGTTTTTTTTATTATTTTTTTATAAAGCCCACCCCCGGGGTGGCTAGAAATGTCCAATCCTGGCTCTGTGATGGGGGGGGGGGTCTGTTATGATTTTTTATTATTTTATTTTTTTTATCAAGCCCACACCCGGGGTGGCTAGACATTTCCAATCCTGGCTCAGTAATGGGGGGGGTCTGTTATGAATTTGTTTTTTTTATTATTTTTTTATAAAGCCCACCCCCGGGGTGGCTAGAAATTTCCAATCCTGGCTCAGTGATGGGGGGGGGGGGGGGTCTGTTGTGATTTTTTTTTATTTTTTTTTTTTTTTATTAAGCCCACACCCGGGGTGGCTAGAAATTTCCAATCCTGGCTCAGTGATGGGTGGGGGTCTGTTATGATTTTTTAAATTTTTTTTTAAAATAATTTTTTTTTTATTTTTTATAAAGCCCACACCGGGTGGCTAGAAATTTCCAATCCTGTCTCAGTGATGGGGGGGGATGGGGTCTGTTATGATTTTTTTTTTTTTTTTTTTTTTTTATAAAGCCCACCCCCGGGGTGGCTAGAAATTTCCGATCCTGGCTCAATGATGGGGGTTGGGTCTGTTATGATTTTTTTTTTTATTTTTTTTTTATAAAGCCCACACCCGGGGTGTCTAGAAATTTCAAATCCTGGCTCAGTGATGGGGGGGGGTCTGTTATGATTTTTTTAATTTTTTTTTTATAAAGCCCACACCCAGGTGGCTAGAAATTTCCAATTCTGGCTCAGTGATGGGGGTGGGGTCTGTTATGATTTTTTTTTTTTTTTTTTTTATAAAGCCCACACCCGGGGTGGCTAGAAATCTCCGATCCTGGCTCAGTGATGGGGGGGGGGGGGTCTGTTATGATTTTATTTTTTTATTTTTTTATAAAGCTCACACCCGGGTGGCTAGAAATTTCCAATCCTGGCTCAGTAATGGGGGTGGGGTCTGTTATGATTTTTTTTTTTTTTTTTTATAAAGCCCACACCCGGGGTGGCGCTAGAAATTTCCAAACCTGGCTCAGTGATGGGGGGGGTCTGTTATGATTTTTTTATTTTTTTTTTAAAATAATTTTATTATTTTTTTTATAAAGCCACACACCCGGGGTGGCTAGACATTTCCAATCCTGGCTCAGTAAGGGGGGGTGGGGGGGGTCTGTATGAATTTTTTTCATTCGTATTTTTTTTTTAGAAAAACCACACCCTGGGTGGCTACAAATTTCCAATCCTGGCTCAGTATTGGAGGGGGGGGGGTCTGTTATGATTTTTATTTATTATTTTTTTTTTTTATAAAGCCCACACCCGGGGTGGCTAGAAATTTCCAATCCTGGCTCAATGATGGGGGGGGCGGGGTCTTTTTGATTTGATTTTTTTTATTTTTATAAAGCCCACACCCGGGGTGGCTAGAAATTCCCAATCCTGGCTCAGTAATGGGGGGGCGGGGTCTGTTATGAATTTTTATTTTTTTATTTTATTTATTTTTTATTTTATTTTTTTTTTTTATAACGCCCACACCGGGGGTGGCTAGAAAATTTCCAATCCTGCCTCAGTGATGGGGGGGAGGTCTGTTATGATTTTTTTTTTTTTTTTTTTTTTATCAAGCCCACACCCGGGGTGGCTAGATATTTCCAATACTTGCTCAGTAATGGGGGGGGGGGTCTGTTGTGATTTTTTTTATTTTTATTTTTTTTTATAAAGCCCACACCCGGGGTGGCTAGAATTTCCAATCCTGGCTCAGTAATGGGGGGGGGGGCTGTAATGATTTTTTTTTTATTTTTTTATTATTTTTTTTATTTTATTATTTTTTTCATAAAGCCCACACCCGGGGTGGCTAGAAATGTCCAATCCTGGCTCAGTAATGGGGGTGGGGTCTGTTTGATTTTTTTTATTATTTTTTTTTTTTTTTTTATAAAGCCCACACCAGGGGTGGCTAGAAATTTCAAATACTTGCTCAGTAATGGGGGGGGGTCTTTTTGAATTTTAATTTATTTATTATTTTTTTATTTTTATAAAGCCCACCCCCGGGTTGGCTAGAAATTTCCAATCCTGTCTCTGTGATGGGGGGGGGGGGGGGGGGGGGGTTCTATTATGATTTTTTATTTTTTTTTTATTTCTCATAAAGCCCACACCCGGGGTGGCTAGAAATTTCCAATCCTGGCTCAGTGATGGGGGGGGGGGGTCTGTTATGATTTTTTTATTTTTATTTTTTTTATAAAGCCCACACCCGGGGTGGCTAGAAATTTCCAATCCTGACTCGGGATGGGGGGGGGGGGGGGGTCTGTTATGAATTTTTATTTTTATTTTTTATTTTTTTTTTATTTCATTATTTTTTTCATAAAGCCCACACCCGGGGTGGCTAGAAATGTCCAATCCTGGCTCAGTAATGGGGGTGGGGTCTGTTATGATTTTTTTTTTTTTTTTTTTTTTTAATAAAGCCCACACCCGGGGTGGCTAGAAAGTTCCAATCCTGGCTCAGTGATGGGGGGGGGGGGGTCTGTTGTGATTTTTTTTTTTTTTTTTTTTTTTAAAAAGCACACCCCCGGGGTGGCTAGAAATTTCCGATCCTGGCTCAGTGATGGGGGTTGGGTCAGTTATGATTTTTATTTTTTATTTTTTTTTTTATATTGCCCACACCTGGGGTGGCTAGAAATTTCCAATCCTACCTCAGTGATGGGGGGGGGGGGGGGGGGGGTCTGTTGTGATTTTTTTTTTTTTTTTTTTTTATAAAGCCCATAATCCGGGGTGGCTAGTCATTTCCAATCCTGGCTCAGTAATGGGGGGGGGGGGGTCTGTTATGAATTTGTTTTTATAATTATTTTTTTATAAAGCCCACACCCGGGGTGGCTAGAAATTTCCAATCCTGGCTCAGTGATGGGGGGGGGGGGGGTCTGTTATGATTTTTTTAATTTTTTTTTTATAAAGCCCACACCCGGGTGGCTAGAAATTTCCAATCCTGGCTCAGTGATGGGGGGGGGGGGGGGTCTGTTATGATTTTTTTTAATTTTTTTTTATAAAGCCCACACCCGGGGTGGGCTAGAAATTTCCAATCCTGGCTCAGTGATGAGGGTGGGGGTTCTGTTATGATTTTTTGTTTTTTTTTGTTTTATAAAGCCCACAACCGGGGTGGCTAGAAATTTCCAATCCTGGCTCAGTGATGGGGGTGGGGTCTGTTATGATTTTTTTTAATTATTTTTTTTATAAAGCCCACACCCGGGTGGCTAGAAATTTCCATTCTGGCTCAGTGATGGGGGGGGGGTCTGTTATGATTTTTTTAAATTTTTTTTTAAATAATTTTATTATTTTTTTTATAAAGCCCACACCCGGGGTGGCTAGAAATTTCCAATCCTGCCTCAGTGATGGGGGTCTTTTGTGATTTTTTTTTTTTTTTTCTTTTATAAAGCCCACCCCCGGGGGTGGCTAGAAATTTCCAATCCTGGCTCTGTGATGGGGGGGGGGGGGGTCTGTTATGATTTTTTATTATTATTTTTTTTTTTTCTCAAGCCCACACCCGGGGTGGCTAGTCATTTCCAATCCTGGCTCAGTAATGGGGGGGGGGGGTCTGTTATGAATTTGTTTTTTTTATTATTTTTTTATAAAGCCCACACCCGGGGTGGCTAGAAATTTCCGATCCTGGCTCAGTGATGGGGGGGGGGGGGCGGGGTATTTTATGATTTTTTTTTTTTTTTTTTTTTTATCAAGCCCACACCCCAGGGTGGCTAGAAATTAAAATCCTGGCTCTGTGATGGGGGGGGGGGTCTATTATGATTTTTATTTTTTTTATTTTTTATTAAGCCCACACCCGGGGTGGCTAGACATTACCAATCCTGGCTCAGTAATGGGAAGAGTCTGTTATTAATTTTTTTTTAATTATTATTTTTTTTTTATAAAGCCCACACCAGGGGTGGCTAGAAATTCCCAATCCTGGCTCAGTAATGGGGGGGGGTCTGTTATAATTGTTTTTTTTTTTGTTTTTATAAAGCCCACACCCGGGGGTGGTTAGAAATTTCCAATCCTGGCTCATTAATGGGAGGGGGGGGGAGGCTGTAATGATTTTTTTTTCTTTTTTTATTATTTTTTTTATTTTATTATTTTT
>JAXIVH010000729.1:35000-47500 GCA_036785325.1 Urophycis tenuis | reverse complement strand
ACACACAGAAATGCAGTCATCATGATCCAAAACAGTCCTTTGAATATTCATGTGCTCTGTTTGGCCCCGCAATCTCACGTTGAAGTGTGCCCAGGACCTCAGTGTACGAGGAGGAGGAAGGGAGGAGGAAGGGAGGCTGCAACACAAACCTTTATTTCACTGAACTTCTGTTGCTCGGATACCACACACGTTCCGGGTGGAACTCTGGGATTTGCATGACATTGGGCAGGCCTCTCTCTGTCTTCCCCTCAGATGGATGATGCTTTAGGGGTAGTTGGAAGGTGTTTTGAACTATTTTACTTTGTTGCCTTTACACTTTTAATTTTGTGTTCTCATTCATTAAATGCAATCAGCATTGTACTCTGCTATGGATCTGTTTGTACCCAGTGCCATTATTCATGTGTAGCATTCATGGCTAACAGTGGATACACAATGCGATTGGACACAAGCAGTCTATACTCTTAAGTAGTACAGTCTTACTTTTAATCTTTTCATTGCGTTTAAATGTTTTATTTTGAATGCAGGAGTCTAGGAGTTCACTGTTCCAAGGTGCGTTCTCTCACTCTGGGACTCCTGGGAACCAGAGTTACTGAAGGTATGTTCCAAGTCACTGAAAAGAAATCCCTCCAGGGGTTTTTATCAGTTTCAGTTTCCTTACCGTTGGGTCTCTGTGTGCACTCTTCCTCCAGCTGATGTGTGAGCTGGGAAACAGCGTGATCAACCACATCTATGAAGGCTCCTACCAGCATCTGGGTCTGAAGAAGCCCTTGCCGTCCAGCTCCAGGTAAGGACTGATCAGCCAACGCTGGCTAAAATACACATATTGTGGTACCCCGGCGCCGTAGCGTCCCCTTCTCCCAAAACACCACGAGTCTCTGCGTACTGAAAAAGCCCCAAGGCGCATTTATTTAGAACAAACACAAAAGACGGGCTGACTATCGCCCCACAGGTTAACTATAACAAAAAAAGACTGGGCTCCGTGAGCCTCGGTAGGTTCCCTCGTTCTCCTTAGTCTGGATGCTTGGGGAATGGGTCGTCCCGGAAAGGAATCCTGGACCGGACTCTCGCCTCTCCCTGCAACGATATGGGAGACTCGAGACATAACTCTTTTTCCCACTTTTATACTCACCTGGGGTGGATCACCTGCCTCCTGCGCAGGTGTTCCCCATTATTCTAAGTGGTGCTCCCCTAAAGCGATCCCCAGCGCCCTCTGTGGGGAAAAGGTGGTAAATTCCCTGCCTGACCTGTCCCCTGGGCTGCCAGGGCCTCTGTGTACGGCCCGGGTTGCCACACTATATATATAAACAACCACTAGGGCCTTTTCCTCGCTCGCAGAGTCTATTCATGCTGCCTTGGTCCCGACACAGCCGTGGGCTCTGGGTCCAGTAATGTTCGTAGGGTTTGGTGTAGTGGGGGCGCGAGAACAAGGCAAGAAACATATTTGTACATCACCGTCATTCAGAACTCAGAACTCTGAACTCAGAACTCTGAACAATCAACAAACAACAATAACAATAGACAGTAACAAACAACAATCAACAGATGAACACCATGGCGGGCCTTTTGTTTTTTAAATAGTAAATAGTAAAGTTGAGGCAGCTGGTGTTTTATTCACCACATAATTGAATGCAAACTGTCAATGAAGAAATACATTGTAAATAAACAACAACAACAACACCACCACGGGATCGACCAATCGCGTGTTCCCGGCGGCTGCAGGCAGGAGAAGGAGGCGTGGATCAAGGCCAAGTACGTGGAGAAGAAGTTCCTGAAGAAGCTGGGCGCCACACAGAATCCTGGTCAACGGCGAGCGGAAACGCGAGCGCCGCTGGAGCGTGAAGAAGTGCCGGCGTCACCACAGCGCCACCACGGTGCCCAAGGCCCGCCGGAGGTACCGGCGCCAGCTGGGCAGCGTCTCGGGCGCCACGCTCTCCTCAGGTTAGCCCACCCTGCCCCCACCCCCCCCCCACCCCCCGCTCCAGGCTCGAGGGTCCAGAGGGGTTATTTATGAACGAGTTTTCATGCTAAAGATTGAAAAAAGCCTTTGAAATATTTCTGGGAGTTTTTAAAAAAGGGTTTTACTGAACATGATAACAGAACTCATACATGTGCTACTTCTGAACGGCACTCTTCTGCTCTTCTGGATATTTTACGTTTACTCCAGTGGGATTTGTTTTGTTGTTCAGTAAGACTGTTCTTTTGTACTTATTGGATTTCATCTTGAAGAGATATCTGATCCAGCGATGGCTGCTTTATTGATCCCACAGCCGCTGCCAAGTTCAGACGAGAGTCACTGTTCTGCCCTGATGAGCTGGACTCTCTGTTCTCCTACTTTGACACGGGCTCCGGACCTCGAAGTAAGTTGTCCTCACATCAATGGACACCTCCACTGGATCTGTCTGTCCCCTGTGTGCGCCAGAGAGTCAGCCCACCATGCATGCTGTTTGTGTGTGTGTGTGTGTATATGTTTTTCCTCTGCGTGTGTTTTCTCAAACACACTATTTACTTATTGTTGGCCGTGTGTGAGTCAGACTCCCTGTGAGTCAGACTCCCTGTGAGTCAGACTCCCTGTGAGTCAGACTCCCTGTGAGTCAGACTGTGTGAGTCAGACTCCCTGTGAGTCAGACTGTGTGAGTCAGACTCCCTGTGAGTCACGCTATGTGAGTCAGACTCCCTGTGAGTCAGACTCCCTGTGAGTCAGACTCCCTGTGACGTCACTGGACTGTCGTGAGTCAGACTCCCTGTGAGTCAGACTCCTGTGAGTCAGACTGTGTGAGTCAGACTCCCTGTGAGTCAGACTCCCTGTGAGTCACGCTATGTGAGTCAGACTCCCTGTGAGTCAGACTCCCTGTGAGTCACGCTATGTGAGTCAGACTGTGTGAGTCAGACTCCCTGTGAGTCAGACTCCCTGTGAGTCAGACTGTGTGAGTCAGACTCCCTGTGAGTCAGACTCCCTGTGAGTCACGCTATGTGAGTCAGACTCCCTGTGAGTCAGACTCCCTGTTGAGTCACGCTGTGTGAGTCAGACTCCCTGTGAGTCAGACTCCCTGTGAGTCACGCTGTGTGAGTCAGACTCCCTGTGAGTCACGCTGTGGTGAGTCAGACTCCCTGTGAGTCAGACTCCCTGTGAGTCAGACTCCCCTGTGAGTCAGACTCCCTGTGAGTCACGCTATGTGAGTCAGACTGTGTGAGTCAGACTCCCTGTGAGTCACGCTATGTGAGTCAGACTCCCTGTGAGTCAGACTCCCTGTGAGTCAGACTCCCTGTGAGTCAGACTCCCTGTGAGTCACGCTGTGTGAGTCAGACTCCCTGTGAGTCAGACTCCCTGTGAGTCACGCTGGTGTGAGTCAGACTCCCTGTGAGTCACGCTGTGTGAGTCAGACTCCCTGTGAGTCACGCTGTGTGAGTCAGTGGCGAGCTGCTGCCTAACGTGTCCGCGTGCGGGCGTCCGTTGGTCCTGCAGGTCTGAGCAGCGACAGCGGCCTGGGGGGAAGCACTGACGGCAGCTCGGACATCCTGGTGTCGGGCTCGGTGGTGGACAGCGTGACGGAGGAGGGTGAGGGCCATGTGTTTGGTGGGTGGATGATGTGTGTGTGATGTGAAGGTCTGTGTGTGTTTAGTGGTGGATGATGTGTGTGTGATGTGAAGGTCTGTGTGTGTTTGGTGGAGGATGATGTGTGTGTGATGTGAAGGTCTGTGTGTGTTTGGTGGTGGATGATGTGTGTGTGATGTGAAGGTCTGTGTGTGTTTGGTGGTGGATGATGTGTGTGTGATGTGAAGGTCTGTGTGTGGTTTGGTGGTGGATGATGTGTGTGTGATGTGAAGGTCTGTGTGTGTTGTGGTGGGATGATGTGTGTGTGATGTGAAGGTCTGTGTGTGTTTGGTGGTGGATGATGTGTGTGTGATGTGAAGGTCTGTGTGTGTGTGGTGGTGGATGATGTGTGTGTGATGTGAAGGTCTGTGTGTGTTTGGTGGTGGGATGATGTGTGTGTGATGTGAAGGTCTGTGTGTGTTTGGTGGTGGATGATGTGTGTGTGATGTGAAGGTCTGTGTGTGTTTGGTGGTGGATGATGTGTGTGTGATGTGAAGGTCTGTGTGTGTTTGGTGGTGGATGATGTGTGTGTGATGTGAAGGTCTGTGTGTGTTTGGTGGTGGATGATGTGTGTGTGATGTGAAGGTCTGTGTGTGTTGGTGGTGGATGATGTGTGTGTGATGTGAAGGTCTGTGTGTGTTTGGGTGGTGGATGATGTGTGTGTGATGTGAAGGTCTGTGTGTGTTTGGGTGGTGGATGATGTGTGTGTGATGTGTGTGATGTCACATCTTTGCCTCGTGCTCCCGTGCTTCCCCCAGAGTGCGAGGCGTCGGAGGACTCCAGCGGGCGGAGGCGGAGCTGGAGGCGGAGCTGGAGGCGGAGCCCGACACGTCGGACGCCGAGGACCTGCGGGAGCTGCACCCAGGGGCCCTGCTGTACCGCGCCGCCCGAGGCACGCAACCTGCCCGTCATGGCGGAGGCGCTGGCCCACGGCGCCGACGTCAACGCCGCCATGGCGGAGGACGAGGGGAAGACGCCGCTCATCCAGGCCGTGGCGGGGGGTGAGGCGCCGCTGTCCGTGTCGGAGGGGAGAGGGTGTTTACTCAGAGGGCTCAGCAGCAGAGTACTGTTCACAAAATGTATAACGGAGGTTTGGTGAAGCCAGAAGAGACTTAAGATGTTTTGATCACCCTGAGGGCTCCTTTGAGTGTTAGATAAGAGAAGACTCTACTGTAAGTCTTAAGATAAGAGAAGACTCTACTGTAAGTCTTAAGATACGAGAAGACTCTCCTTTAACACCCTGTGACAGCTGTGTGTTCTGTGTCCTGCGTGTTGCAGGGCTCACTGTTTAGCCTGTGAGTTCCTGCTGCAGAACGCCGCCGACGTCAACCAAAGAGACGCCCGGGGGAGGGGCCCCCTGCACCACGCCACCTCCCTGGGACCACACGGGGTGAGGAATGGAGCGCCCCCCCAACCCCCCGCCCCGCCCCCCCCCCCTGCATGATGAGAGCTTGAGAGCATGATGAGAGCATGCTGTAGCGTGCACGACATGTGTGTGTGTGTGTGTGTGCGTGCTACATGTGTGTGGTTCCTGTCTGACCCGTCTCGCCCCCCTGTGGTTCCCCCGGCCCCCCAGGCAGGTGTGTTTGTTCCTGAAGAGGGGCGCCACTCAGACGGACGGGACGACGACGGGGGCAGGACCCCCTGAGCATCGCCGTGCAGCAGGCAAACGCTGACATCGTCACCCTGTACGTCTCAGCACCCCCTGCCTCCCCCCACACACACACACCCTCACTAACAGTGGCTCCCCCGCCTGCATTGCTTGCATGGACATAAGGCCGTGTTCCGATATCCATACCTCATGAGTACACTTAAACGTAGTACACTATCCGTACTCACTAAGTGCGCAGGTTTTCAGATGTTAGGGTTGTTCCAAACACACGTGAATCCATTACGCCCCACTGACGTCTAGCCATTTTCAAACTGAGCGTGGCTCAGCCTGGCTCCGCCTCTTCCACTATGTAGCTAAGATGGCTGCCGTTGAGTACGGAAAGTGTACACCGATGCATACTATGCGTACTAACTGTTGTAGACAGCACCATCCGGGTCCTTTCAGTACACTTCTTTTCGCCGCGATCGTAATGTGAGTGACGGTATGTAAGTGTGGATATTTGTGCACGGCGTGGTTTTAACATGATCGACAGGAGTGGCTCTGTGTTTACTGGTCTCTGAAGAGGAGCCTTTATCCAACCCTCATTAATCACAGTTTATTTTGAGCCAGTAATCTCCCGAAACCATTTATGCATATCCTGCTCTGCTTCAGTATCATCGTGACGATTCATTTCTTGTAAAATGTTGTCTTTTCTCTCTCTCTCTCCCTCTCTCTCTCCTTTCTCCCCCTCCCTCCCCCTCCCCCCCCGCTGGGGCCGTGTCGACAGGCTGCGTCTGGCCAGGATGAACGAGGAGATGCGGGAGTCAGAGGGACCGTTCGGCCAGCCAGGTCAATACCCCGTCTGCAGCCCCACTGAGCAGCAGTACAGGAAGTGCATACAGGAGTTTATCTGCATCACCATAGCCGAGTGCTAGAACCCTCCCTCCCCACCTCCCCCCCCCCCTCCTCCCCCCCTCCTCCCCCCGGTACCCCCTCTCACATCTGTCCCGGTCAGGGTCAAAGGATCGTCAAACACACACATGCAAAGAACACAGTATCCACCAGGTGCTACGTCGCCGGAAAAAAAGCTATTTGTACGAGCGGCGACCGTCAGGGATTTAGTGTCAGGAAACTATTCTCCGCAGGTGAGCTGAGCTGGACGCCATTTGGAGGCTTTTCAGTCGCTCCTCGATTTATGAACATGCGTCCGCACGGGGAAATCCTTTCTGCCAGCATTCAGTGTTCCCCTCAGGAGCCCTCTGTTTCGCACTGTCGCACTGGAACAGCTGGCCTTTATTAACGCCGGTCTGAAAAACTCCCTCAGCAAGATTTAGCGGTCTTTGGTAGATTGCTGATCTCTTTCCAGTTTATGAGCCCTGCGCTGCACTGCCAAGGGGAGATTTCTCTTTTTCTTTTGTTAGTTCAGTCCTTCGGTCTGTTTCTACGCTCCGGTTTCCAGCAGTTGTAGACTCGGACAGAGTTGGCTGTAGAGGAGGCCACATGTCAGAGGAACACCACACAGCGGTCGGACCAGTGTGCTGGAGAACAGCTTTGCTCCTGAAATGCCGGACATATTGGAGAGAAACCAGGCTAGCTTAGGTATTTTTCAAGAGGGGGCGATCTTGACGTCAGTGTTAACTGTGAACAAGAGCAGGTGACAATAAAAAAATGAATATTTACTTAAGCTATATGTATCTATGAACAAAAAAAAAACAAGGTAAACAATGCACTTTTTTTCTTACCAACAATCGTTTGGATTTGGTCTGTGTTGTGGTGTGGTAACTTCACTCGGTAGGTTTGGTTGAAACACTGGTCAGTGGGTTTTTTATTTGTGACGAAACGCCCGGAACAATAGTGCAATGACTTTCTCAGTGAAGATTCTCGTATATTTTGTACTGCGTTAAAACGACTACGAAGATGATGATGACGATGATGCAGATGGTATTTTTTTAAGCCGATATATTTTGTTAGTTTGATGTTAACTGCACACGAGTTCACCAGTATTATTATTAATATTATTATATTCTCGTCACGAGAAATAACAAGAAAACACCACGAGAAGATTAGCTTGCATGATGTCACCATGAGAAGATGCTCACCCAGTAGCCAAGGAGGACTTTTTTTTACTTAAAATAAGAAATAAGGAAAAGACTGCACTAAGATTCACTAAGATGCACTAAGATTAAACTAACATGAATTACTGTACAGACAGGATTTACTTTTGTCAAGATATTTGTCAGTGATGTTTGTTTATGGTCATTTCCGTGTATCTTGAACTATACGAGCCCCTCTCCAGGGTTTATGGTGCAGGGCCAGTGCATGGGTGGGTGATGCCCCGGTATTCTTGTTCAGTTGCTTTTGTTTCCATCTGTACCCAGTGTGTTGCCATGTCGTACTGTTACATCATTCTACGAAGCGTGTTCACGTTCTGCCAAAACACGAGAACTCCGCGTGACGTGACGGCTCTGAGCGTCTCTGAGACAGAATCAGTCGACAACAAACTCAACTGCCCCTTCTTGGTGGCTTTGCGTGTTTTAGACACCTGAGGCTTTTTGGGGTTAAAAAAAAACATGAATTCTTCCAAATGAAAACCAAAGGTCAGTCATTGTGGTGGTTTTTAGCGGTGCGTTTTGCATGTATTCATATTGTCGTTGGTGTGAATAAGTCATGGCAATGAATACATGGTTTGTAAAATGTGCACATTGTGTGGTTGGAGTCTCGATCTAAAATGGAGGACTGCAATTCTGGCAAATATGATAATAACAAACTTTTCGTCAGTCATCACAGATTGGCTTTAGCTGTGCTTGTATCGCAGTGTCTCAACTTATGGACCTCAAATGGAACATTTCAAATGACCTGTCTTGTGTGTGTTGAATTAATTTATATGCAGCAAGACATCAAGGACTTATTCACAGCTCCCAATTGTCAATATTTTTTGACATTTAGTGAAGTACATAAACAGGAATACAGGAAAGCACTTTTGAATACACAAAATGGAATACAAATGTTGTATGCCAATCGTACAATAATGTGCTTTTATTTTGTAGTAAAAGGCAGGTCGCTCACTGAAAACATGTCACTCTTAATCAGACCAATAACCAAAACAAAACAATTATCTCAGCCACACTAAAGAATTACACGTTATGTGCATTGCCCTTTCTTCTCTCTCTGTCAATAGGTCAACACCTTGATTAATGTGTGTGTTTGTATATATATATGTATATACTAAAAGCTATTAACATTGCAACTGCTTGCCTCTACCATGCTAACTTTACCCTGTCCTTCTATCTCTTTCTGTTTCTGCCTGACTCTGTATGGTTGATATTGTAAGCCAGCCTGTGCATATTAACACCTCCTTTGTACATTCTACATTGATTGGATTCTTTTGTTCTGTGGCTCACATGTCTTCTTCTCTAATGATGCTAAATAAATAAACGAAACGTGTGAAGCTGAACGAGGCTCCTAGAGCCTTCTTGTCTCCTTCATCTCTCTGTTGGATTGACCTTTCCCTCCTAACAACTCCTAACAGCCTGTCTACTTTTGTTGCACACTAATTCAGGTCAGTTGTCTCCGTTATCTCTATTGCCTCTGTTATATATTTATTGTATAATATGGCTTGCCGCTGAACGCCATGTAATGAGCTATATAAATACAGCTCAATGCTAACAAAATGATATGCAACAAAGCTGGGGCCTTTCCCATGCTAAATCTCTCTCACTCTAGCTCTCTCGCTCTCAACGCACACACAAAGAAGGATGGTCTGGAATGTTCATTCCTCTGTAAATTAGTTAGGCTCGGGGAACTCTTAAGGCATACAAAAGAGTTCCACCTCCATTGTTGTGCCCATGGATCCAGACGTTGCCATGGTTACCAGAAAAGTAAAGTCTTAGAATCCTGGAGGTTGAAAGGGAACAGCCTCTTGGCAAAATGTTGACATGTTTTCCATCCTGCATGAGTGGGTCTCTGCTTCACTAGTGGGCCTCAACCTACGGCCCCCCTAGAGTATTGTAGTATCCTCTACATTCCTTTTGTATCTACAGTAGGCCTACTTTAGTATAGTAGGCCTATTGTGATTTAATTCATTCAGCACACTATAAAATACAAATATAATGCAGGTAGCAACAAAGAATAGGAATTACACCGTCTTAACTAAAAAATATAAATACCAAAAAATCAAAAAACATTTTTTAGGTTTTTGATCAAAAATACCATTGAAAAAGTAAAACAAAAAAACACAATCAAAGTATCTGTAAATCTACATATTACCATATGTAATATTACATCAGCGACAACAACGTGAGTCGCTCCAGATCTTCAGTGTCCCAATTTCACCGTCTCTTCTCTTCCCCGTCAGGCGACGCCACGTACCTGGACATCTTCCGGGAGTTCTCCCACATGGCGTCGCACAACCCCGAGAAGCTGAAGCGCAGGAGCGTCCACTTCCGCCACTCCTTTCGCTAGGAGCAGGAGGACCCCACCCTCCGGGGGGCCGCGGGGTGCGGGAGGACCCCACCCTCCGGGGGGCCGCGGGGTGCGGGAGGACCCCACCCTCCCGGGGGCCGCGGGGTGCGGGAGGACCCCACCCTCCGGGGGGCCGCGGGGTGCGGGAGGACCCCACCCTCCCGGGGGCCGCGGGGTGCGGGAGAAGCGCCGGGTGGCCGCCGGCAAAAGTGAAAAACTTTACTACTTGAGAAAGGAAACAAAATTAGAATTAGACGAGCAGCGGCCACTTCTTTGCCGGATTTAGATTGTGTCACGCCACTTGTTCGGGTGAACGCCACCGTACACACACACGCACGCACACACACACACACACACACACGCACGCACGCACACACACACACACACACACACACACACACACACACACACACACACAAACACACACACACACACACACACACCCACACACACACACACACACACACACACACATCCCCATGAGTAAACACAGTACAGTTGAGTGTCTGAGAGCAACATTTTTTTTTAACTAAAATAATTTCCAATGATAATGATCACTCGTCAACGCTGGTCATGATGAGCGGGCGTTGAGAATGATTCACTTTGAAAGTGTGACCCGATATTCTCATCTTTTTCCCCCATGTCACGATGCCCACAATGCTCCAAAGACAATATAAATCTGTTACATGTGAAGTCGCGGAGTTTGTTTGTGGACACTTTGAATGGAAATGATGCTGCTGCACTGCTGAATATGTCCGAGGCTTCGACCTCGATTGTCTGGCGTTTCAATGCCGTTTGTGTTTTGTCGTGAGGATAGGCTGGTCCCTTCCTCTTTTAATTATATAGACATGTGTTGTTCGGTTTAATTAAGATTGAAAACAAATGAAAACCCAAGCACTTGTTTGGTAGTGGTTTGACTCTGTGTTTGCTGCACAGAGCGTCCGTTATGTTTGCTGGGGTCGTGTCCTACACATTAAAGGAACTTCATCGTTATTTTTTACATGCATGCATTTTAGCCCATTTCATAATCGAATTTGAACTCAGTTGTAGGCTTTCTACTGTTCAACAGTATGTTATAGGAAGGTATCATTAGTTACGAAGACCAACAACTCTACATATAATCAGTGCTAAACCTCTTGATGATTTGGTCCCTGCATCGGCTGTGCTGGTATAGCCTTCATCATGACGTGTTTCAATGTGCTACAATCAATATTTCTCCGTAGGTTTCATGATGCCATGATTTAAATCATTCAAATGCTGATATTGCTGTGTAAAATGATGTATAGGCATATATGCTAATATATCTCAACAAAATGCAATTTGAACAGGAAATGTTGAATGTCGTCGTTGTTTTGTGAAAATAAAGATAAAACTCTTAAATGTTCACCGTGTGAAAGTTGTGAATGCGTTATGGTCGCAAAAGCTGAGTGCAGATAGTTCATAAAGGCCCAACCTTTATGTCAAATCAAATGCATGGCACCGCACTGACCTCTAGTGGTTCAATCCAAGTCAAAAGGCTTGCTTGCTTTCATTCATTAGATGTACAGTATTTGAATTAATACAACAACAATAATTACAAACAAATTAACGCTACTTTTATTTAATTGTATGTAATGGATGGAAAAAAGTTAATTGACGATGCTCCATAACTGCATTTCAGCAAAAACAATCTCGCAATGTCGCATTTTTGGGCAGAGCCGTGAGACAGACAGGAGCAGAACCAGGAGACAGGTGATTAAGTTCAGTCGGAAACGTCTCAGATGTTTGCCCTGCAGTCGTTTTTCATCCTCAACTTCAACTCTGATGTATTTGACACGGCAGCGTATCTGCTGTCAGGGTACCTGATGCTGTAACTATGACAACACGAGTAAGCGGTCCAGCATCTGATTGCGCACGTGTCGACGTTACGGGGAGGGCTTACGTCTGCCGAGTCGGACGCTGGTAGGAAGTAACAATGAATTATCCGCAATTTGCAGTTTGGAGATTTACGCGGGGACCGTATATTCACTTCGATAATGTGTGACATCGCCAGGGACAACGCAACACATGTTAATTTAGCAGGAAGACACGAGATGACACCTCAGCCTCGAGTCTCGACAGGCTCGACCCTTGCTGGTCCGATTCCCTTCATCCAGTCTACCGTAGCTGCGTTGTAGCAGCGCAGCGGATCCTCTGCACAACGAGAGAGGGGGGTGGTCGATAAGATGATGAGGCCCTAACTATCAGAACGGCGACGACGTTTGATCACCAGACAGAGGTATTGTTGCAATTAGGTCATTATAATGGTCATATCTAGCCGAATGTACAACAGTGTGTTAACGATGTCGTCATAAGCTCGTTACTTGCCCGATGGCTGGAGTGAATTCCGTTAACGTCATCGCTATGCTGTTGTGATTATACTAGGGGGTGTGTATGTGTGTGTATGTGTGTCAGGAGTAGGCTACTGATCTGTCTGTATGCATATTCAAATGAAACAAGCATAAGCCATATGATGTCAATTGCCAGTGACAAAGAATATGTGGTCGTGGGTTTTACATTCCACATTGTCAATCAAGAATGACATTCATAGTAACACTGTAAACCAAATAATTGTGCGTTTTCAAACCAGCCAGATCATCATGATCTGAGGACCATATGTTCTATAATAAACGGCGTGGCGTTGTTATAACAGCCGCTTCAAAACACATACACCTGTGTAGTGTTCATACACCACGTACGCTGTGCGCCCTTAATCAACATAATCAATGGTTGTTTAATGATCCTGCGATGGCGACGGACGACCTCTCCTCCCCAGACATGGCGGCCCAGCTGGGGGTGTTCTCCTCGCCCTGCGTCTCCTCCAGCGCCTACGCCCGC
>JAXIVH010000729.1:0-30000 GCA_036785325.1 Urophycis tenuis | reverse complement strand
TGGTGCAAAATGCAAAGTAGATAGATAGTGCAAATATGCGGAAAGTGCAAGGTGCAAGATGTGCAAATTTATACAGGTATTCCAGGTACAACATATGAATAGACCTGGAATAACAACGGCTAGGACACAGTCCACGGTGTGTGGTGTGGTGTATGTGAATGTGAAGTTCAGTCCATTCCATTTGTCTGGTGGTGTTGGAGCTTCCTGAGCCTGATGGTTGGTGGGATGAAGGAGCGCCCAAGCACTTTGAGGCACTTGGCTGAGTGAGCATGTGGCTGAACGTGTTCCTGAGTTGCTTCAGTTGCTTCAGTTTGGCATAGTGAGGCTGAGAGGGTAGTTCCGGGTCGCCAGCAGCTTTCCCCTCGTCCTCCTCACTGTCGCCGCCTCCACACAGTCCAGCTTCATCCCCACTGCAGAGCTCGCCGTCCTCCCCGGCTTGTACAGCTTCCTGGCACCACCGCTCCCAATGCTTCCTCCCCAGCACACGGCAGTGAAGAAGGTGACACTGGCCACCGCAGGCTGGTAGACCATCCGTAGCAGCCTGGTGCACGCAATGAAAGATGACAGATGGACAGTGGTTATCAATGAGATGAACAGACATAAGATGAAAATGGCTAGAAAACAGTCTGAGGTGTGTGGTGTGGTATACAAATCCATTATCTGGTGGTGCTGGCGCTTCCGAGACGTTGGGAGCGGGTGGTTGAGGTATTGTAGAGCCTGATAGCTGATGGGATGAAAGAGCCCCCCAAGCGCTTTGAAGCACGTGGCTGAGTGAGCCTATGGCTGAACGTGCTCCTGAGTTGCCTCAGCTCAGCCTAGAGAGGGTGAGAGGGGTTGTCCAGGATCGCCTGCAGCTTTCCCCTCATCCTCCTCTTTGTCACCACCTCCACACAGTCCAGCTTCATCCCCACCACGGAGCTCGCCCTCCTCACCAGCTTGTTCAGCTTACTGGCCCCACCGCTCCCAATGCCTCCTCCCCAGCACACGACGGCGAAGAAGGTGACACTGGCTACCACCGACTGGTAGAACATCCGTAGCAGCCTAGTGCACACATTGAAGGATCTGAGCCTCCTCAGGAAGAACAGCCTGCTCTGTCCCTTCCTGTAGAGGGCCTCGGTATTGTCAGACCAGTCCAGTTTGTTGTTTAGGTGCACCCCAAGGAACTTGCAGGTATCCACCATCTCCACCTCTTCCCCCTTTATGGAAACCGACGTTTGTAGATGTTCTGGGTGACCAGGACCATTTCCAGCCCCTATTACCATTATCATGGATGCATCACTTTTGGAACCTGCTTCTATATAAAGACTCTCGTTAAGTTAATTAGCCATTGGAATATGGACCCCATCAATCACAACGTTCTATGTTTCATCCGAGTGTTACATTACAGCAGCGCTGTAGCGCCGGCCTCCGCGAGACTTTCCTTCAGAGACAAGGTGTACGTTTGGGTTCCACGCCTCTCCCTCTCTGACGTTAACGCCCCCTGTCTCTCCGCCCCGCGCAGCGTCAAGTCCTGCTTCCAGAACATGGACATATGCAAGCGCCGCTGCCCCGCCTTCGACGGTAACAAGAACCTGTTCGCCGCCGCCGCCGCCACCGCCCCGAGCGGCGCCGCCAACCTCACCGTGACCTTCAGCAGCCAGCTGAACCAGCACAGCCAGGTGCGGCCTCCCACCGCCACTCGTACCATCATCACCATGTTCCACCTCCACTCGTACCATCATCACCATGTTCCACCTCCACTCGTACCATCATCACCATGTTCCACCTCCACTCGTACCATCATCACCATGTTCCACCTCCACTCGTACCATCATCACCATGTTCCACCGCCACTCGTACCATCATCACCATGTTCCACCTCCACTCGTACCATCATCACCATGTTCCACCGCCACTCGTACCATCATCACCATGTTCCACCTCCACTCGTACCATCATCACCATGTTCCACCGCCACTCGCCGCTCGTACCATCATCACCATGTTCCACCTCCACTCGTACCATCATCACCATGTTCCACCTCCACTCGTACCATCATCACCATGTTCCACCTCCACTCGTACCATCATCACCATGTTCCACCTCCACTCGTACCATCATCACCATGTTCCACCACCACTCGTACCATCATCACCATGTTCCACCTCCACTCGTACCATCATCACCATGTTCCACCGCCACTCGTACCATCATCACCATGTTCCACCGCCGCTCATACCATCATCACCATGTTCCACCGCCACTCATACCATCATCACCATGTTCCACCTCCACTCGTACCATCATCACCATGTTCCACCTCCACTCGTACCATCATCACCATGTTCCACCGCCACTCGTACCATCATCACCATGTTCCACCACCACTCGTACCATCATCACCATGTTCCACCTCCACTCGTACCATCATCACCATGTTCCACCTCCACTCATACCATCATCACCATGTTCCACCGCCACTCGTACCATCATCATCACCACACGTCGGCTCAGCTCCACAGGGTCCCATTGTCTCAGTCGTTTCCCTGACTCAGTCCCCGGGGGTCTCAGGTGGTCTTGGGTGGGGGAACTCGGGGCCTGTCGGGTTTTTCTGTGTACACGACATCGTCGTCTCCATGGAGGAGGAGGTGTAGAGGGGGAGGAGGCAGAGGTTGAAGTCAGGAGGCAGATGGGAGGGAGGGAGGGAGGGAAGGAGCTGAAATGGAGCAGAGAGAGAGGGACTTGAGAGGAAGGGAGTCTAGGGATTTGTCTAAATCTTCCTCTCTTCCACTCTTTCCCACACTCATCACAACTCTCAAGTCGTACCCACAGCGCCCCTTAAACCCTGACTTAATCACACGACTAATAATCCCCGTGTTTGACAATCCCTCCCCCTCCAGCTGGCCTCCCCTGGCGGCCCGTCTCTGTCCCTGAGCAGCACGGTGCCCCTGCTCAACTACCCCCCGGGGCTTTACCAGCAGGCCACCATCAACATCCCCGGCCTGGCCCAGCAGAGCCGAGCCTCCCAGCTGTGTGGCCAGACCGAGCCCTTCCAGCAGACCCTCATCGTGTGCCCGCCCACCATCCAGGGTAATGAACCAATCAGCATCGTGTGCCCGCCCACCATCCAGGGTAACGAACCAATCAGCATTGTGTGCCCGCCCACCAACCAGGGTAATGAACCAATCAGCATCGTGTGCCCACCCACCATACAGGGTAACGAACCAATCAGCATTGTGTGCCCGCCCACCAACCAGGGTAATGAACCAATCAGCATCGTGTGCCCGCCCACCATACAGGGTAATGAACCAATCAGCATTGTGTGCCCGCCCACCATCCAGGGTAATGAACCAATCAGCATCGTGTGCCCGCCCACCATCCAGGGTAACGAACCAATCAGCATCTCGGTGGCGGCGTCCTGGGTCCGTATGTTAGCGTGCTCTTTAGCCGACTAGGTACAGGCTCAGAGGAATCCCATATTGTGTAGTGGTTAGGATTCCTGGTTTTCACCCAGGTGGCCCGGGTTCAACTCCCGGTATAGGAACTACTAGTCCATAATTTCCCAGCTTGGGATTGTGAACATGCCACACACTGTGAACCACACCGGTGTCCTGATATGGATGAACACACCTGCATGCCTACCATGCTGAGTTTACCCTGCATCAAGCCTACCAGAATCAGCCTTTAGGTTTTATTTAGATTTAAAGACTGATGAAGCCCAAATCTGGTTGAACGGGATTTTTCACTTTCTTTCGCTTCACATTAGTTTTTACTAATCATTTTTCAAGTTCAAGATTCAAGTATCTTTATTGTTAAGTGTGCTTGCTACATGGCAGGCATATAGCACAGCTGAAATTGCAGTCCTCTCAGACCTGTGGTGCAAAATGAACAAATGGACAAACAAACAGACAAACGGACATTGTACAGACAAAACATAGAAACACAGAAAAGTACGAAAAAAAGTGAGGTAGTGCGTTGAAAATTGAATAGTGCAAAAATATATTTAAAGCAGTCAAAAGACATTCTAAAGTGACATAGTGGAGTTCAGAGTTTGTCATGGTGGTGGGAGGGAGATGGTCTGAGGTCAGATGATGCTGGTGGGTGTGAGGTTAGAGACTGTAACAGGGGGCAGAGGAGGGCGGGGGGGCCAGGGGCAGAGCAGGGAGGGAGTTGAGCCTCCGGACAGCCTGGTGAAAGAAGCTGTCTTTGAGCCTGCTGGTTCTGGCCCGGAGACTCCGCATTCTCCTCCCCGACGACAGAAGGCTGAAGATACTGTGGGATGGGTGGGTGGGGTCACCAGCAATCCTGATGGCTTTGCTGGTGAGGCGGATGGTGTAAATGTCCAAAATGGGGGGGAGAGAGACACCGATGATCCTCTCAGCTGCTCTCACTATGCGCTGCAGTGTCTTGCGGCAGGACACGGTGCAGGCACCGTACCACACAGTGATGCAGCTGGTCAGGAGGCTCTCGATGGTACCTCTGTAGAAGGTGTGGATGATGGTGGATGAGGCCCCAGCTCTTTTTAGTTTGCGGAGGAAGTACAGGCGTTGGTGGGCTTTTTTGGCCAGTGATGCGGTGTTGTGGTTCCATGACAGGTCCTCGGAGATGTGCACACCCAGGAACTTGGTGCTGCTCACCCTCTCCACTGTAGCATCGTTGATGATCAGTGGAGCATGCTGTGTGTGCATTCTCCTGAAGTCCACAACAATCTCCTTCGTCTTCTCCACATTCAGACGGAGATTGTTGTCCTTGCACCACATAGCCAGCCTGTTCACCTCACTCCTGTAGATTGTCTCATCGCCGTTGTTGATGAGACCCACCACAGTCGTGTCATCCGCAAACTTGATGAAGATGTTGGAGCTGGATGTTGGTGTGCAGTCGTGGGTCAGCAGAGTGAAGAGGAGGGGGCTGAGCACACATCATTGGGGGGCCCCCGTGTTTAGTGTGATGGTACTGGAGGTGCTGCTGCCGACCCGAACTGTCTGTGGTCTTCCCGTCAGGAAGTCCAACAGCCAGTTGCACAGGGAGGTGTTGAGTCCCAGCTGGTCCAGTTTGTGAATGAGCTGCTGGGGATGATTGTATTGAATGCTGAGCTGAAGTCGATGAACAGCATTCTGACATACGAGTCTTTTGTATCCTGATCCTAATCATGTTGCCTAATCATGTTGCTGGAGTCTGTAAGCAGATCTATAAACACAACCTCTGCCAGCACTAGTTCACAAAAATGTCTCAAGGTTTCAATTCCACATTGTATAGATTACGCTGAACATAAATATCACATTTGAGCTGAAGTCATTACTGTACACACTCCTCAACTCTGCCAGGTCTCCAGCCCTCTAACAAGCACTCTGGCTACCCGGTGAGGGTGGACAACTCTGTTCCCCTGGTTCCCCAGAACCAGCCCACACAGCCGCTCCACATACAGCCCAGCATGCTGGCCCAGGTAGGCTCAGAACTAACCAGCCCCGATGCTCACCTCTGTATGACACATAACGAAAACAGCTTCCTACCTGCCCCACTTATAATGCTGGGGCTATATTTGCCATAGATGAAAAAGCCTGAGAATAACTTTATCCCTGCTACGACAGCTCAGGGTAAATTAATCTGTGTGTGTGTGTGTGTGCGTGTGTGTGTGCGTGTGTGTGTGTGTGTGTGTGCGTGTGTGTGTGCGTGTGTGTGTGCGTGTGTGTGTGTGCGTGTGCGTGTGCGTGTGCGTGTGTGCGTGTGCGTGTGCGTGTGCGTGTGCGCGTGTGTGTGTGCGTGTGCGTGTGCGTGTGCGTGTGCGTGTGCGTGTGCGTGTGTGTGTGTGTGTGTGCGTGTGCGTGTGCGTGTGTGTGTGTGTGTGTGTGTTCACAGCAGGGCTGGCCTGCTGGTACCCAGCAGATCGTCATCCCCTCCAGCTGGCAGCAGATGGCACTCCATCCCCCTGGACAGGCCTTGGTGTCTGACCCCCCCATGGGGGCGCAGCTGTCTGGTGGGCACTCCTGGCGGTGAGACCAATGAATACACTAAGTACACTCAGTTCCACTAGTGGGATGAATACACTAAGTACACTCAGTTCCACTAGTGGGATGAATACAGTAAGTACACTCAGTTCCACTAGTGGGATGAATACACTAAGTACACTCAGTTCCACTAGTGGGATGAATACACTAAGTACACTCAGTTCCACTAGTGGGATGAATACAGTAAGTACACTCAGTTCCACTAGTGGGGTGAATACAGTAAGTACACTCAGTTCCACTAGTGGGGTGAATACAGTAAGTACACTCAGTTCCACTAGTGGGATGAATACAGTAAGTACACTCAGTTCCACTAGTGGGATGAATACACTAAGTACACTCAGTTCCACTAGTGGGATGAATACACTAAGTACACTCAGTTCCACTAGTGGGATGAATACAGTAAGTACACTCAGTTCCACTAGTGGGATGAATACACTAAGTACACTCAGTTCCACTAGTGGGGTGAATACAGTAAGTACACTCAGTTCCACTAGTGGGATGAATACAGTAAGTACACTCAGTTCCACTAGTGGGATGAATACACTAAGTACACTCAGTTCCACTAGTGGGATGAATACAGTAAGTACACTCAGTTCCACTAGTGGGATGAATACAGTAAGTACACTCAGTTCCACTAGTGGGATGAATACACTAAGTACACTCAGTTCCACTAGTGGGGTGAATACAGTAAGTACACTCAGTTCCACTAGTGGGATGAATACAGTAAGTACACTCAGTTCCACTAGTGGGATGAATACACTAAGTACACTCAGTTCCACTAGTGGGGTGAATACAGTAAGTACACTCAGTTCCACTAGTGGGATGAATACAGTAAGTACACTCAGTTCCACTAGTGGGGTGAATACAGTAAGTACACTCAGTTCCACTAGTGGGATGAATACACTAAGTACACTCAGTTCCACTAGTGGGGTGAATACAGTAAGTACACTCAGTTCCACTAGTGGGATGAATACAGTAAGTACACTCAGTTCCACTAGTGGGGTGAATACAGTAAGTACACTCAGTTCCACTAGTGGGATGAATACACTAAGTACACTCAGTTCCACTAGTGGGGTGAATACAGTAAGTACACTCAGTTCCACTAGTGGGATGAATACAGTAAGTACACTCAGTTCCACTAGTGGGGTGAATACAGTAAGTACACTCAGTTCCACTAGTGGGATGAATACAGTAAGTACACTAAGTTCCACTAGTGGGGTGAATACAGTAAGTACACTCAGTTCCAATAGTGGGATGAATACAGTAAGTACACTAAGTTCCACTAGTGGGATGAATACACTAAGTACACTAAGTTCCATTAGTGGGATGCTATTCACACAGGAAGTGTGGCTGTATTTTACTAATACTTAGAATGATAATAATACAAATACATTTACATTACATTTACATTTACATTTAGGGCATTTAGCAGACGTTTTAATCAAAAGTGACTTACAAAGAGTACATTTGTCATAAGAAGGTGAAACATTTCATTGCTGTTAATACAGTAACAAAGTCACCAGAACAATTTTCAAGCATTTCAATTGCTAGGTTAACCATTGCTAGTATACAACATCTCTGACTAAGTGCCAAGTTACAAAGAGCGATTAAAGTGCCAAGGAAAAGGAATTGAAACCACTAGGAGTCTTACATAACTGCAGGTACTGTTGGGATTTGAACCCAGGATCTCCTGTTTACTAGACGAATACAACTCATCAATGATCATCACACAGCTGATGGTCCTTTGTTGTCGATCCCCAGGGGTCGCCATGGCAGCCAGTACGATAACCTGAACCAGCAGGAGGTGGGCGCCGGGCGCCACGGCTCCAACCAGAACCACAACCCCTCTGTGGCCCCCGCCACACACCCCAGGACCCAGCAGGGCCGGAGGTCCAAGGCTCGGCACGCGGACTGCAGGGCCAGGTACCCCCATGCTGTAGACCCTGAGGTCTCCCAGGGTGTCTAGCAGGCTTCTAGTGTGTCTGTAGCAGGGCCGCCACGGTCTCTAGTGTGTCTGTAGCAGGGCCGCCACGCCACGGTCTCTAGTGTGTCTGTAGCAGGGCCGCAACGGTCTCTAGTGTGTCTGTAGCTGGGCCGCCACGCCACGGTCTCTAGTGTGTCTGTAGCAGGGCCGCCACGCCACGGTCTCTAGTGTGTCTGTAGCAGGGCCGCCACGGTCTCTAGTGTGTCTGTAGCAGGGCCGCAACGGTCTCTAGTGTGTCTGTAGCAGGGCCGCCACGCCACGGTCTCTAGTGTGTCTGTAGCAGGGCCTCCACGCCACGGTCTCTAGTGTGTCTGTAGCAGGGCCGCCACGCCACGGTCTCTAGTGTGTCTGTAGCAGGGCCGCCACGCCACGGTCTCTAGTGTGTCTGTAGCAGGGACGCCACGGTCTCTAGTGTGTCTGTAGCAGGGCCGCCACGGTCTCTAGTGTGTCTGTAGCTGGGCCGCCACGCCACGGTCTCTAGTGTGTCTGTAGCAGGGCCGCCACGCCACGGTCTCTAGTGTCTGTAGCAGGGCCGCCACCCCACGGTCTCTAGTGTGTCTGTAGCAGGGCCGCCACGCCACGGTCTCTAGTGTGTCTGTAGCAGGGCCGCCACGGTCTCTAGTGTGTCTGTAGCAGGGCCGCCACGCCACGGTCTCTAGTGTGTCTGTAGCAGGGCCGCCACGCCACGGTCTCTAGTGTGTCTGTAGCAGGGCCGCCACGCCACGGTCTCTAGTGTGTCTGTAGCAGGGCCGCCACGCCACGGTCTCTAGTGTGTCTGTAGCAGGGCCGCCACAGTCTCTAGTGTGTCTGTAGCTGGGCCGCAACGGTCTCTAGTGTGTCTGTAGCAGGGCCGCAACGGTCTCTAGTGTGTCTGTAGCAGGGCCGCCACGCCACGGTCTCTAGTGTGTCTGTAGCAGGGCCGCCACGCCACGGTCTCTAGTGTGTCTGTAGCAGGGCCGCCACGCCACGGTCTCTAGTGTGTCTGTAGCTGGGCCGCAACGGTCTCTAGTGTGTCTGTAGCAGGGCCGCCACGCCACGGTCTCTAGTGTGTCTGTAGCTGGACCGCAACGGTCTCTAGTGTGTCTGTAGCAGGGCCGCCACGCCACGGTCTCTAGTGTGTCTGTAGCTGGGCCGCAACGGTCTCTAGTGTGTCTGTAGCAGGGCCGCCACGCCACGGTCTCTAGTGTGTCTGTAGCAGGGCCGCCACGCCACGGTCTCTAGTGTGTCTGTAGCTGGGCCGCAACGGTCTCTAGTGTGTCTGTAGCAGGGCCACCACGCCACGGTCTCTAGTGTGTCTGTAGCAGGGCCGCCACGCCACGGTCTCTAGTGTGTCTGTAGCTGGGCCGCAACGGTCTCTAGTGTGTCTGTAGCAGGGCCGCCACGCCACGGTCTCTAGTGTGTCTGTAGCAGGGCCGCCACCCCACGGTCTCTAGTGTGTCTGTAGCAGGGCCGCCACGCCACGGTCTCTAGTGTGTCTGTAGCAGGGCCGCCGCAGTCTCTAGTGTGTCTGTAGCTGGGCCGCAACGGTCTCTAGTGTGTCTGTAGCAGGGCCGCCACGGTCTCTAGTGTGTCTGTAGCAGGGCCGCCACGGTCTCTAGTGTGTCTGTAGCAGGGCCGCCACGCCACGGTCTCTAGTGTGTCTGTAGCAGGGCCGCCACAGTCTCTAGTGTGTCTGTAGCTGGGCCGCCACGGTCTCTAGTGTGTCTGTAGCAGGGCCGCCACGCCACGGTCTCTAGTGTGTCTGTAGCAGGGCCGCCATGCCACGGTCTCTAGTGTGTCTGTAGCAGGGCCGCCACGCCACGGTCTCTAGTGTGTCTGTAGCAGGGCCGCCACGCCACGGTCTCTAGTGTGTCTGTAGCAGGGCCGCCACGGTCTCTAGTGTGTCTGTAGCAGGGCTGCCACGGTCTCTAGTGTGTCTGTAGCAGGGCCGCCACGGTCTCTAGTGTGTCTGTAGCAGGGCCGCCACGGTCTCTAGTGTGTCTGTAGCAGGGCCGCCACGGTCTCTAGTGTGTCTGTAGCAGGGCCGCCACGCCACGGTCTCTAGTGTGTCTGTAGCAGGGCCGCCCCGCCACGGTCTCTAGTGTGTCTGTAGCAGGGCCGCCACGGTCTCTAGTGTGTCTGTAGCTGGGCCGCCATGGTCTCTAGTGTGTCTGTAGCAGGGCCGCCACGCCACGGTCTCTAGTGTGTCTGTAGCTGGGCCGCCACGCCACGGTCTCTAGTGTGTCTGTAGCAGGGCCGCCACAGTCTCTAGTGTGTCTGTAGCAGGGCCGCAACGGTCTCTAGTGTGTCTGTAGCAGGGCCGCCACGGTCTCTAGTGTGTCTGTAGCAGGGCCGCCACGCCACGGTCTCTAGTGTGTCTGTAGCAGGGCCGCCACGCCACGGTCTCTAGTGTGTCTGTAGCAGGGCCGCCACGCCACGGTCTCTAGTGTGTCTGTAGCAGGGCCGCCACGCCACGGTCTCTAGTGTGTCTGTAGCTGGGCCGCAACGGTCTCTAGTGTGTCTGTAGCAGGGCCGCCACGCCACGGTCTCTAGTGTGTCTGTAGCTGGGCCGCAACGGTCTCTAGTGTGTCTGTAGCAGGGCCGCCACGCCACGGTCTCTAGTGTGTCTGTAGCAGGGCCGCCACGCCACGGTCTCTAGTGTGTCTGTAGCTGGGCCGCAACGGTCTCTAGTGTGTCTGTAGCAGGCCCGCCACGCCACGGTCTCTAGTGTGTCTGTAGCAGGGCCGCCACGCCACGGTCTCTAGTGTGTCTGTAGCTGGGCCGCAACGGTCTCTAGTGTGTCTGTAGCAGGGCCGCCACGCCACGGTCTCTAGTGTGTCTGTAGCAGGGCCGCCACCCCACGGTCTCTAGTGTGTCTGTAGCAGGGCCGCCACGCAACGGTCTCTAGTGTGTCTGTAGCAGGGCCGCCACAGTCTCTAGTGTGTCTGTAGCTGGGCCGCAACGGTCTCTAGTGTGTCTGTAGCAGGGCCGCCACGGTCTCTAGTGTGTCTGTAGCAGGGCCGCCACGCCACGGTCTCTAGTGTGTCTGTAGCAGGGCCGCCACGCCACGGTCTCTAGTGTGTCTGTAGCTGGGCCGCAACGGTCTCTAGTGTGTCTGTAGCAGGGCCGTCAGGCCACGGTCTCTAGTGTGTCTGTAGCTGGGCCGCAACGGTCTCTAGTGTGTCTGTAGCTGGGCCGCCACGGTCTCTAGTGTGTCTGTAGCAGGGCCGTCACGCCACGGTCTCTAGTGTGTCTGTAGCTGGGCCGCAACGGTCTCTAGTGTGTCTGTAGCAGGGCCGCCACGGTCTCTAGTGTGTCTGTAGCAGGGCCGCCACGCCACGGTCTCTAGTGTGTCTGTAGCAGGGCCGCCACGCCACGGTCTCTAGTGTGTCTGTAGCAGGGCCGCCACGCCACGGTCTCTAGTGTGTCTGTAGCTGGGCCGCAACGGTCTCTAGTGTGTCTGTGGCAGGGCCGCCACGGTCTCTAGTGTGTCTGTAGCTGGGCCGCCACGGTCTCTAGTGTGTCTGTAGCTGGGCCGCCACGGTCTCTAGTGTGTCTGTAGCAGGGCCGCCACGCCACGGTCTCTAGTGTGTCTGTAGCAGGGCCGCCACGGTCTCTAGTGTGTCTGTAGCAGGGCCGCCATGCCACGGTCTCTAGTGTGTCTGTAGCAGGGCCGCCACGCCACGGTCTCTAGTGTGTCTGTAGCAGGGCCGCAACGGTCTCTAGTGTGTCTGTAGCAGGGCCGCCACGCCACGGTCTCTAGTGTGTCTGTAGCAGGGCCGCAACGGTCTCTAGTGTGTCTGTAGCAGGGCCGCCACGCCACGGTCTCTAGTGTGTCTGTAGCAGGGCCGCCACGGTCTCTAGTGTGTCTGTAGCAGGGCCGCCATGCCACGGTCTCTAGTGTGTCTGTAGCAGGGCCGCCACGCCACGGTCTCTAGTGTGTCTGTAGCAGGGCCGCAACGGTCTCTAGTGTGTCTGTAGCAGGGCCGCCACCCCACGGTCTCTAGTGTGTCTGTAGCAGGGCCGCCACGCAACGGTCTCTAGTGTGTCTGTAGCAGGGCCGCCACAGTCTCTAGTGTGTCTGTAGCAGGGCCGCCACGGTCTCTAGTGTGTCTGTAGCTGGGCCGCAACGGTCTCTAGTGTGTCTGTAGCAGGGCCGCCACGGTCTCTAGTGTGTCTGTAGCAGGGCCGCCACGCCACGGTCTCTAGTGTGTCTGTAGCAGGGCCGCCACGCCACGGTCTCTAGTGTGTCTGTAGCTGGGCCGCAACGGTCTCTAGTGTGTCTGTAGCAGGGCCGTCACGCCACGGTCTCTAGTGTGTCTGTAGCTGGGCCGCAACGGTCTCTAGTGTGTCTGTAGCTGGGCCGCCACGGTCTCTAGTGTGTCTGTAGCAGGGCCGTCACGCCACGGTCTCTAGTGTGTCTGTAGCTGGGCCGCAACGGTCTCTAGTGTGTCTGTAGCAGGGCCGCCACGGTCTCTAGTGTGTCTGTAGCAGGGCCGCCACGCCACGGTCTCTAGTGTGTCTGTAGCAGGGCCGCCACGCCACGGTCTCTAGTGTGTCTGTAGCAGGGCCGCCACGCCACGGTCTCTAGTGTGTCTGTAGCTGGGCCGCAACGGTCTCTAGTGTGTCTGTGGCAGGGCCGCCACGGTCTCTAGTGTGTCTGTAGCTGGGCCGCCACGGTCTCTAGTGTGTCTGTAGCTGGGCCGCCACGGTCTCTAGTGTGTCTGTAGCAGGGCCGCCACGCCACGGTCTCTAGTGTGTCTGTAGCAGGGCCGCCACGGTCTCTAGTGTGTCTGTAGCAGGGCCGCCATGCCACGGTCTCTAGTGTGTCTGTAGCAGGGCCGCCACGCCACGGTCTCTAGTGTGTCTGTAGCAGGGCCGCAACGGTCTCTAGTGTGTCTGTAGCAGGGCCGCCACGCCACGGTCTCTAGTGTGTCTGTAGCAGGGCCGCAACGGTCTCTAGTGTGTCTGTAGCAGGGCCGCCACGCCACGGTCTCTAGTGTGTCTGTAGCAGGGCCGCCACGGTCTCTAGTGTGTCTGTAGCAGGGCCGCCATGCCACGGTCTCTAGTGTGTCTGTAGCAGGGCCGCCACGCCACGGTCTCTAGTGTGTCTGTAGCAGGGCCGCAACGGTCTCTAGTGTGTCTGTAGCAGGGCCGCCACGCCACGGTCTCTAGTGTGTCTGTAGCAGGGCCGCAACGGTCTCTAGTGTGTCTGTAGCAGGGCCGCCACGCCACGGTCTCTAGTGTGTCTGTAGCAGGGCCGCCACGCCACGGTCTCTAGTGTGTCTGTAGCAGGGCCGCCACGCCACGGTCTCTAGTGTGTCTGTAGCTGGGCCGCCACGGTCTCTAGTGTGTCTGTAGCAGGGCCGCCACGCCACGGTCTCTAGTGTGTCTGTAGCAGGGCCGCCACGCCACGGTCTCTAGTGTGTCTGTAGCAGGGCCGCCACGCCACGGTCTCTAGTGTGTCTGTAGCTGGGCCGCCACGCCACGGTCTCTAGTGTGTCTGTAGCAGGGCCGCCACGCCACGGTCTCTAGTGTGTCTGTAGCTGGGCCGCAACGGTCTCTAGTGTGTCTGTGGCAGGGCCGCCACGGTCTCTAGTGTGTCTGTAGCTGGGCCGCCACGGTCTCTAGTGTGTCTGTAGCTGGGCCGCCACGGTCTCTAGTGTGTCTGTAGCAGGGCCGCCACGCCACGGTCTCTAGTGTGTCTGTAGCAGGGCCGCCACGGTCTCTAGTGTGTCTGTAGCAGGGCCGCCATGCCACGGTCTCTAGTGTGTCTGTAGCAGGGCCGCCACGCCACGGTCTCTAGTGTGTCTGTAGCAGGGCCGCAACGGTCTCTAGTGTGTCTGTAGCAGGGCCGCCACGCCACGGTCTCTAGTGTGTCTGTAGCAGGGCCGCCACGCCACGGTCTCTAGTGTGTCTGTAGCAGGGCCGCCATGCCACGGTCTCTAGTGTGTCTGTAGCAGGGCCGCAACGGTCTCTAGTGTGTCTGTAGCAGGGCCGCCACGCCACGGTCTCTAGTGTGTCTGTAGCAGGGCCGCCACGGTCTCTAGTGTGTCTGTAGCAGGGCCGCCACGCCACGGTCTCTAGTGTGTCTGTAGCAGGGCCGCCACGGTCTCTAGTGTGTCTGTAGCAGGGCCGCCATGCCACGGTCTCTAGTGTGTCTGTAGCAGGGCCGCCACGCCACGGTCTCTAGTGTGTCTGTAGCAGGGCCGCAACGGTCTCTAGTGTGTCTGTAGCAGGGCCGCCACGCCACGGTCTCTAGTGTGTCTGTAGCAGGGCCGCCACGCCACGGTCTCTAGTGTGTCTGTAGCAGGGCCGCCACGGTCTCTAGTGTGTCTGTAGCAGGGCCGCCACGCCACGGTCTCTAGTGTGTCTGTAGCAGGGCCGCCACGGTCTCTAGTGTGTCTGTAGCAGGGCCGCCGCGCCACGAAGCACGCACCAACACGGGCTTCCGCAACGAGGGCCATTGTGAAAGGTTGCAATGAGAATAACAAATCCATGAACACCATCTATTGTGTGCGCCTGTTACATTAAAAGCCACATTACAGAGCATCGTAACTCAGCGATTTGAGAGGTTCACAGACACCGCATAGTCTGGCCAATGAATAACCGCAATTCAGAACGATGACGCCCTCGTCTTGAGTCTTGTGTTGTCCTGACCTGGTCCTGACCTGGTCCAATCCAGTCCGGTCTGGTCCTGACCTGGTCCGATCCGGTCCGGTCCTGACCTGGTCCTGGTCCGGTTCGGTACCCCCCCTCGCAGGCCGGCGTCCGGCGACCGCTCCCAGCCCATCGTCATCTCCGACACGCCCAGTCCTGCTGCCAGCATCATCACCATCCACAGCGACTCGGAGGAGGAGGTGGAGGAGGAGGAGGAGAGCAAGGTCCTAGCTGCCCGGTGAGCCCCCACCCACACACACACACACACACACCCACACACACACACACACACACACACCCACACACACACACACACACACACACACACACACACACACACACAGACACACACACACACACACACATACACACACACACACACACACACACACACACACACACACACACACAGACACACACACACACACACACACACAGACACACACACAGACACACACACACACACACACACACACACAGACACACACACACACACACACACACACACACACACACACACACATGGCTGCAGGAGGATTTGGTTAACAAATGTTGTGGATTTGTTTATCCGCTATGTGAGCAGCTTGTTACAAAGCCATCGGTGAGCTTGCAACGATAACAAAGAGAACATGCGTTCTGGATATTTCTTTATCCTGTTCTTCTGTTTTACTTGTCTTTTCTCACCTGCTTCACTTGCCTCTCTCTCATGCTTGTTACTTTATATACTGAGGACTGCGTTCACTTTGTGACTTTGTGCCTGCACAGCGTTTTGAGTTTTTGTAAGACCCAATCCTTCTGACGTGTCTGTATGAGTGACGCCCGCCACACATCGTGGTATGTTGTTCATTAGCGTCATTTTCTCCTTGTGATGGACCTCCATGTCTTAGACCAGCCAGGTTATCTTCTCAGGGACCAGCTGGCCTTCTTTCTGCGGCATCTCCATCAAGTGCGAGATAACTTGTTTATAAGCTCATTTTACTCCATGATGATGACATTATTATGCAACGTCAACATCGTCCTCTTACTAACTTCATCATAGTTTTACTTGCAGCGAGACATTTGATAGGACGTTTCACCAAGAAGGGAGAACTCATCCTCTGTAATGGCTTTATTCTAATGACTTGACCTAAATTTCCTGTAATGCTGCCTCGATGATCAAATCAAATTCATAAAATGATCTCGAATCCCAACACAATATCTAATTCCAATAGCTCAATATTGACGTGTCATTGATATTTTGCCCAGCTTTATTGTGAAGCAACGTTTTACTGCTTTATCATCTACCTACATTTTGCACTTAGACAGTGGATCACACACACACACACACACGCACACAAACAGACACACGCACACAAACACACACACACACACTATCACATGCTATCACACACTATGTTAATGGCTTTGGATGTCTTGAAAAGCTCTGTATAAATTAAATGTAAGACTGAATGCATGACTGAGTAAATGCATTAAATAATCAATGAATTAATGTATGACTTAATTAATACACACACACACACACTTTCCCCCGACAGCTCCGGGCCCAGCCAGCGGGCCAATGTGATCAGCTGCGTGACGGTCCATGACTCGTCCGACTCGTCCACCAGCAGCCCCCTGAGCCCCCAGGCCGGGCCCAAGGCCTCCAAGGCCGTCATCATGCCCACTGTGAAGAGCCAGGAGGGCTCCAGCCTCACAGCTCCAGGTATGCGTGCCGGTGCTCTTGTGCTGTCTCTACCTGCACTTCCCATCAAAGGAGACCTTGAATGTGGAAGTCGTTCACTTAATGTAGTTATTCAGGAGCTCGAGGAAGTCTACAGATAAGAGTGGACCTTGGGATCGTACCCAAAACCTGGCCGGGAGTCTGGACTGGACTGTCCGGGTCCCTCGTCTCATGAGCTAAATGTGGATCGTTACCTGGGTAACGATACCTGAACATTGCTATGTTACAGAGTTACCATGGTTGGTGGTGGCTGAGTGTGTGTGGATGCTGTTTGCTCCAACAGAACCGGCACAGAGTAGCTCTGCTAAGTCCAAGAAGGAACCGCAGCAGGTCAGCCAGGCAGCCGGGGACTCTTCGGCCGACCGCCATCAGCAGACAAAATGGAGCAGAACTCAGCCTCTCAACCTCAGTCAGGTACAGCCCTCTGGCACCAATACCCTGGTGAGCCCATTGCTTGTTTTGTGTTTTTATGATCTGTAAATGTTGCCGTTGTTGACAATCAACAGGTATGTCTACTGATGGATGTACGGTATAATTAACCTTCCCTCATACGGTGGTTGTGGTCAAATTGAAAACATATGGTGTAAGATGTTCAGTATAATGGACCCATCCTGGTACAGTGTAAGATGTTCAGTATAATGGACCTACCTGGTACAGTGTAAGATGTTCAGTATAATGGACCCACCTGGTACAGTGTAAGATGTTCAGTATAATGGACCCACCTGGTACAGTGTAAGATGTTCAGTATAATGGACCCACCTGGTACAGTGTAAGATGTTCAGTATAATGGACCCACCTGGTACAGTGTAAGATGTTCAGTATAATGGACCCACCTGGTACAGTGTAAGATGTTCAGTATAATGGACCCACCTGGTACAGTGTAAGAGGTTCAGTATAATGGACCCACCTGGTACAGTGTAAGATGTTCAGTATAATGGACCCACCTGGTACAGTGTAAGATGTTCAGTATAATGGACCCACCTGGTACAGTGTAAGGACCAGCAGCCGTGGTTGTTCCAGGTCCAGCAGCCCGTCCTGTCTTCGTCTCTGGACCCGCTGGGCGGCGGCGGGTCCCTGAGGGCGCGGCCGCCCACCTACCCGGCGCCGGCGACCCAGTCCCACTACCGGCTCCACGACGCGGCCCTCTTCAGCGCGGCGCCCAGCCTGTACGCCTACCCGGCGTCGGCCGCGCTGGCCTCCGTCTCCCACACCGTGGACCAGATGCAGGCGGGCTCGGCCCAGCTGGCCCGGGCTGGCGGCGCCTACGCCTCCATGGGCCTGCTGCAGAAGAACGGGGGCCTGCCGCTGGGCGGGGCCATGCCCAGCCCCTACGGCAACCACAACCACAACCACCACCACCACCTCCACCAGCAACAGCAGCAGCTGGTCGGACCGCACCTCCACCACTCCAGTGCCCCCTACCCACGCAAGCTCAACCAGTATCCTTATCTGTGAGGGCTCCACCTGTGAGGGCTCCACCTGTGAGGGCTCCACCTGTGAGGGCTCCACCTGTGAGGGCTCCACCTGTGAGGGCTCCACCTGTGAGGGCTCCACCTGCCGGCGGCCGTCTCTGGTTTCACAGGACCAGGGAGGAGGAGCCCAGTGTGAGGTCATCACAAGGGGACCAGGAGCAGGGACTATTGGGTCATCACAAGGGGACCAGGAGCAGGGACTATTGGGTCATCACAAGGGGACCAGGAGCAGGGACTATTGGGTCATCACCAGGGGACCAGGAGCAGGGACTATTGGGTCATCACAAGGGGACCAGGAGCAGGGACTATTGGGTCATCACCAGGGGACCAGGAGCAGGGACTATTGGGTCATCACCAGGGGACCAGGAGCAGGGACTATTGGGTCATCACAAGGGGACCGGGTGAAGAGTCGTTTACAATGTTTCATTTTGCTTTGTCATTTTTTGTCTCTGTTTTAGGAACTAATTTAAATTCTTATTCAATCAAATTGAAAATTATATTTGACAATTGAATATTGTATGAGAAATACATCATACTTCGGTTGCTGTATATTGTTATTTATTTGTTGACAATATAACATGTCTTGCCTCTTGCCTTTTTAAGGATCTACATGTTAAAAAAATACTGTGTAAATTCAACCTTTGGCACTTAATGTTATAGATTATGATGAGTGGATTATGCTTTTATTCTAGAGACATAGAAGTGCTTGCAATCCCCTCACAGCCCACTTGCCTTATCTACTTCTCTATGGCAACACATTGTGGTTATGTAAATGTGTTCAGTGTGGGTGATTTTATTTTTATTTTTTATTGTTACACTTATGAATGTATGTACCGTATGTACTGTATGTATGAATGTATGTACTGTATGTATGTATGTATGTATGTTAGTAGTAGCCTAGGTACAAATTAAGTCAACTATATGCCGTCATGTAATATGATGATGTGTCAGTGTGTTCTGAAACAGGTCAAAGTCTGATCGCTATGGTGACAGCTTGGTTGTAGTTTTATCATCACAGTTGGAACCAGTGAGGTCGACTTGCTAACGATGGCAGTAGGGCGGGACAGTGAAGTAGACCTACCAATAGCAGTAGGGCAGGACAGTGAGGTAGACCTACCAATAGCAGTAGGGCGGGACAGTGAAGTAGACCTACCAATAGCAGTAGGGCGGGACAGTGAGGTAGACCTACCAATAGCAGTAGGGCGGGACAGTGGGTGTTGTTTTTATTTGTGTGATAACATGTTCTCAATGATAGCTTGAGAAGTAAAGACTCATGTCTTGTGTGGGGTGTTCCAGAACAATTCCATGGGTACACACACGTGCACAGCCACATCGTATTGGGTATCTCAAGTTGTACTGTTCTGATCGTTAACGAGGAGGATCCATTGATGAAATATATATATAATTGATATTTAATGGGTAAATGATTCATATGACATGGATGGTGAGGCCTGTGGTGTTGTGATTCGTCCAATGACATCATCAGACACCTGACGCACCCAAACCAATAAGTACGCAATAAAAACTCTTTGAAGTTGAATTCTGTTCATACATTCTAGGATGTGTTTTGCAGCTGCTGTGAGACACCTTTCTTCTTTCTGTCCCGGTCGTGGTTCTTGTTCTTTTTCACTTCCGAAATGAGAGCAGAAGTATGCGTTATAAAGGTCTTGACCTATAGAAGGAGGGAAATGTTAACACAACTTCTAACAATACGACCCCGATGGGGAGTCTAAGACGGTCTACAATGCGGTAGGCCTACCTGTTCCAGCTGTCTGAAAGTGTCTTCCTGGTGTACAGGGGGGTCTCCACTCTTCTTCAGCACTATCTGGGACAGGTTGAGAACGGCCATTTTGATGGTACCCACCAGTAAGGTATTCTTGGCAGAAGTGTCTAGAATGTGGGCCCATTGGGACTCCTGTGAAGCACCAGATTACAGAATCGATCATAGGACATCATATTACAAACATTGGATTCCGACACACAACGGTGACATTCTCAAAACATACCAAACAAGCCAGAGCTGCCCCTACCCTAATCATCGCCTGGGCTTGAGCCTTGTCCAACTCGCTTACTAATCGCCCCCATTCGTTATTACGGTGCAGGATGACGTCGGTGGCCTGTTGTTTGTAGCAGGCAAACTCGGCACGCGTGTTCTGCGCTTGGTCCAGGTTGTTTTGAGTGACGCGCAACCGGTCTTTTTGGCTCAGCACCAACGTGTCGAAGTGGTGCATCAACTGTCCAACGTCCTGCAACGTCTGCACATATACGTTGGTTTGACGACGCGCAGCATATTGCAAACAATGACAATATCATCGAGATAACACTGAATAACATCTGCGTTTAGAGGGTAGACTGACGCACTTGCTTGCGAGCCTGGGCCACTTGCTTCACATAGGCGGCGAATGCGGCGTGCCGCTGGACGCGCCTGTCCAGCCGCGCGCTCTTCATGCGAAGCGCCTTCATTTCATCGCTGCGGGCGCGTATCTCGTCTTCGTACGCATGAATTCGCTTTCTTTCTTCGTTTCCCTTTTTTACAGCTCGACGTTGTTTCTCATAATTTGCCTGAGGACAGAAGTGCATGCAACAAATAAGGAAAAGTATGTAGCCTATGCTTAAAACCATTTTGGTTTGGCTTTACCCCGTTTCATTTGACCAACAGTCTTCGGGAAGGTACTTCTATGCTCGTTGGTACTATCCCAGCATGGTGCGTCCATGAAGGAGCTCATCCAACGCTATACAGCCTACCCTCAGGAGGGTAACCTACTAATTCAGCCCCGTACCTTCAGAAAGGGGTCATACGTCTGGTGCTGCGCTATCATGGCTATTTTCTTCTCTTCATGCAATGCATTGCGCCTTACTTGCTCGCCACGTCGAACCTCAAGGTCCTGAACAGAAAACCCCCCAAATCGAGCATAATGTAACGTGAGGGCAGCTGATACTCATGAATAAAGAAGAAAAAAGGCTCGCAGCACCAGGTCAACAGATGCCTGTACAATTAAATTGGGGATGTCGTGTGTCCATAAAATTAACAGCCTCCACGTATGCCTACATCATGTTGCTTTTTCAAAGCACACAGAGTTTCGGCAGTCGTCGGTCCCGCTCGACACTTGCGTCTCTGAAACGTAGGATTCCTTACACACGCACACGCACACGCACACACACACACACACACACACACACACACACACACACACACACACACACACACACACACACACACACACACACACACACACAGATACAAAAATAAATCCACAAGTTGTTAAAGGAAAATAAATGCAATTCATTCGTTTCAATACATACATTGTTATGATGGCTTTCATGCAGATTGGGTGACGTTTAGTGGTTCAGGTAGCCGTTAGATTTCAACCAGAAACAGTCGAATTTTTATAAAATAACACATTTTCCACGGCAACTATTCATGCAGAGCAAATTAAATATAAATAAAGATCCTTTCAGTAGCCAAGCACCATACTAACAAATATTTAATGGTTGCAAGTCGATTTGCAGTGCGATGTTTAATAAAGCTGTGCAACATTCTTGGAACATATAACGATACTTAACAGTTCAGAGGAAAGCTGAGCATCACACAACACAAGGAGGAACACATTAAAACCTCCCAACAAACCATATGGTTTGTGATCCCAGGATCGTTTGAACTCAGTGCAACAAACACTCAGAATCGAAGATGCCGACTTAAACGAAGCCATGTGATATCTGAAAGCTTTATAAATGTACTATATTCAATATTATGACAACCACAAATTATTTCGCTGATCGGCTGGAGACCAAACCGAACAGCCGGTTGAAATCTTTACGTGACCAAGTAACTGCGTGTGTGACATATTTACAATGTGCTGTCCATCCATTGGGTATTTGTTAAATATGTTTATTTTCTCATTAAATATACTTTCGACTTCATCAAATCTACACACTTTCAAACAATTGCCACAGAATCGATCGATCGATCGATCGGTCGTTTCGAGGGACGGATAATCGATACGGCAGTGGGACGGTCGGACTATGGCTCGATAGTTCGATGGAACAATGCAACGGTGATTGATTCGTTGTGCTTCGGTTGTAAAGTGGAGGTGAAACCAGTGACTGTGTGGGGTGACGTCCTTTCAGCAGCATCGTTTCAAACTATTTTGTTTTTAAATGTTTTCATTCCGTCTGCCAGAAGCATTAATTTGATGAAAATGAGCAAGTATTTACAATTGTATACAACTACACCTGTTGTAATCACAGAGCAGAATTAAATCCAGGAACTAGAAAAAAAGGACTCCTTATTTTCTTATTGTGTGTTTCTGCTCAATAACAATAGCTTTAAAGTGTTGACACCACACACGCACACAGGAAGAACTGAGGAGGGGGCGAAGCATCCAAAATAATGCAGACGTAACTGAGAGCAGACCATGGGAGAGGCCAATTGACAGTTAGCAGCACATACACCATTTAAAACACCTTAGTTTGAGTCAGCTGTGTGTGTGTGTGTGTGTGTGTGTCTGTGTGTGTGTGTGTGTGTGCACAGCGGGGGGCTCGTGGCAGATGTTTGTACAGTAGAACACATGAGTTAGTAACCAACCCCAACCCCACCCCCCCACCCTGTGTAGTTCAGTTCAAGAGGTGAGGTGGGGGCAGGGATGGGATGCAGGCCGGTCAGAACCCCTTCAGAACTCCTCGTGAACGTTCCGGGCGTAGTCCATAAGCTTGCTGCCCGTGAAGTATTCACTGTACTTCAGGATCTCCTCCAGCTCCAGGTTCTGGTTCTGGTTCTCGTCGGCCACAGCGATCATCTGCTTGGCCTCGCTGAGTGCGTTGTACTCGTTCATGGGGTCCATGTACTCCTGCAGGAGCAGGAGGAGAAGGAGGAGGAGGAGCAGGAAGAACAGGAGAGTCAGAAATGTTTGTCCCCTTTCCTCCATGTGGAGTTTGTTCATGGAAATTCCCTCACTCGCGAAATTGATCTTGTGCCCAAACGCAAAAGAGCCATTGTAATGATAACAATAATAATATATATTATAATAGTAATAATAATACTACGACTACTACTACTACTACTACTACTAATAATAATAATAATAATATAGTCAAGTGCCGGGAGAAAAATTACTGACTTCTAAGACATAAATGTTTGTTAAACAATGAACAATAGGGATGTCCGATAATATCGGCCGATATTAGCCTATTTTTGTAATATCTGTTAATATCGTTATCGGTTTTACCACCGATAATGTGCTTGTGCATAAATATGGCACTTCTCCATAAGTTGAAGTAGTGTCCTTTTTTATAGACAGTGTTAATTTGTGGAATGCAGCTAGTGGGGAATCACAATAAAAGTAGGTGATGTGTTCATTCCACAACAGGAGATATGGGACCTAAAATTAGTCTGGGCGGAAAAAAAAAAGCGCCTGCATATATCGGTTGATATCGGAATCAGAAATTAAGAATTTGGACAATATCGGCTATCAGATCGGCAAAAAGTCAATATCCCTAATGAACAATAATCCAATTTCAGTGTAAAAAACTAAAATGAAATAAGAAACGTGAGAAACGTGTTCAGATATGGAGAAACGTGTTCAGATATGGAGAAACGTGTTCAGATATGGAGAAACGTGTTCAGATATGGAGGAACGTGTTCAGATATGGAGGAACGTGTTCAGATATGGAGAAACGTGTTCAGATATGGAGGAACGTGTTCAGATATGGAGGAACGTGTTCAGATATGGAGAAACGTGTTCAGATATGGAGGAACGTGTTCAGATATGGAGGAACGTGTGTCCCCCCACTAGGGATGTGACTTTCAGTCCAAAACACTATTCGAAATTCGCTAGACACTATTCAAATTTTATTCGAAAATCGACCCGAATCAATAATGAATACTGAATCAATAAGAACATTACAGAACGGTAAAATGGGCATATTCCCTGAGCGATTTATCTCAGCTACAGCATGACAACAAACAAACAGTTTTACAATTGCAACCGCTGCGCTGTTTTTCATTTAACTGCCTGTTAGGCGGAACCGGGTGAAACAGTTTCAGCAACGAGATCGAATGGATTTAACAGAAATAGCGAAGTAAACCTATTGCATATTTTTATTCAGAAAAATCAACATGTCAACGTGTTCGGGGTGGAGACGTGTGCGCAGCCTATTAACTATTAAGCCGGCAGCGGAGAACACGCGCTCCGACGGCACGGACGTTGCAGGCACACACAAGTAGGCGCTCGCCAACTTTGCCAGGCGGGGGTATCTTTTTTGATTTGCTTTCCACCATGTCAGTGGGTCAGTGTGGAGCGGTGGGCACACATCCTGGCAGTACTGAGTCAGTTCAGTGGTGTATGTTGCCCCCTCTGCACTGTACTCCTCCCCAAATAGGACCGCGATTGCCGCTGCAGATAAGCCATCCTTTCGGGGATGTTTTAGGTTCGGACGTATAGTTCTATGTAAATAATGCGGCATTCTTTCCCAGTGAAACGCAATACTAGTCAATGCGGCATTCGAAATGAGTATTCTTTATTCGAACGTGTCACGAATATTCGACTATTCGAAAATCGTGTCCCAACCCTACCCCCCATCACCACCCACCTCCAGCTCCTCCATGGTGACGATGGCGTTGCCGTCGGCGTCGATGACCTCCAGGAACTCCTTCTTCCTCTCGCGCACCCAGTCGTCGTCGATGTCCTGCGCCTGCTGGTTCTCCACCGTGCCCACGGGCAGGGAGATGAACTCCGACAGGGTTAGCTTCTTATCGCCGTCCTGGTCTGCAATGCGAGAACCGCGCGAACGCGGCCGTTAGCGTCTCGGCAGGTGGGGGCCGCGCGTTGTCACGGTGATGAAGGAGGTGAGGCGGAAGGGAGGGGGGGACTCACCCAGGTCACGGACGATCTCCTTCACCATGTACTTGAGCATGCCCCGGCTGTGCTCCGGGTGGAGGAAGGAGAGGAACTCGTCCTCGTTGAGCAGCTGGTCCGCTGGCGGGTTGTCGGCCTGGAACCAGCGGTCTTTGAGGCTCTCCAGAACCTCCTGGGCTGCAGGGGGGGGGGGGGGGGGAGGGCGGGGATTAACGCGTCACTCGGGTTGACGTTTGGTGTTGACATGGGGATCACGGCGAGTCGCGGCAGTTCAAACGGGATCAAAATGGAAGGGAAGGCGGAGTCACCGGCCACAGCCCGGCTAGTTATGCAACGCGAGGCAAGAGCTTTGCAACCAATATGGTCTTCATGTGATGGAGGCTGAAGCTTTGAAAGTGCAGCACTCTTCCGCTGGCCTATAAAAACTGGGCTGCAGGATGTACTCTCAGGCTCAGTCCAACAGACTTACAGGTAGCTGTGTAACGGCAGCATTTGTACTCACTTTCCTCATCCACCTTGAGATCCTCGTTGTTCTTTATCTTCTCCGCCACTTCCTTTTCGTTGAGTCCCTTGCTGGCCAGAAACTTGACTCTGTACTCGTCCCATGTGACGTGACCTGAATAACAAAACAACAGCCAGAATGTTCTAGATGCTCTATGAGTCTAGGTCAGAAACACGACGGCACAAAACGATAGAGAGAGAACGAGTGTAGAATATTTGGAGACATAAACAGAATGAACCCACGACTAGCGAAGGTAATTATTGCAAAATCATTGGATGAGAATATGCAGGAGTAGATTGCCATGGTAAGCAGTCATGATAGTAATGTGTTATGGCATACAGTGGGACGTTTAAGATATTGTGGAAGACAGACATGGGGGATCATATTTCAACATCTAGCAAAACTTTGGTTATATTTATTACATGCAGATGGTAAAGTTTGGATAACGACTTGGAAGAGTTTATGGATGGAGGATAAGTGAGTTACTACTTCATTAACCCCAATGGGAAATCTCATTCAACAGCATAGTGAGAGATGAGGAGAGAGAGATGGGAAAAAAAACTAACAATGAATAAAAATGAGTGTGAGAGAAATTGTTCAGTGAGGGTTTAGCCTCCATTGGCTGGATCTAGGCAGCCCATCACCACCTGACTCCTCCTTCTCTTCCTCCTCCTCCTCCTCCACCTCCTCCTCCTTCTCTTCCTCCTCCTCCTCCTCCACCTCCTCCCCTCACCGTCTCCATCGGGGTCCACTGCCCTGAAGCTTAGCTTGTTCTCCCGCACCGCCTCCTGGAAGTGCTCCTCGGTTTTCTCCATGATCCATCTCTGCATCTCCTTGGCGCTGACGCTCTTGTCCTCGTTGAAATCCACCCTGTGGAGCACGAGCACGATTAGATCCTCGCACGCCACGGTTCCCCGGAGCCACGGTTCCCCGGAGCCATGGTTCCCCGGAGCCATGGTTCCCCGGAGCCATGGTTCCCCGGAGCCACGGTTCCCCGGGCTCCGTGGCTCCGGGGAGAGTGAATAACTCTCTGAAACCTCTTTATTGGACTGGCCCGGGTCCAATCCGCCCTTGTCTAAGTATGCATAGGGCCAATACTTGTTTTTGTTCTCACACGGTCGATTGAGACGCGACAGATGAGGGCGTTTGTTAAGCAGCTGGCCTCGAGACAACTCCAATGTTTCGGGTCACGGAAGGACTCGGGTACAACGACACTGAAGGGCTGCACCTGGCAAACAGACACTTAAAGGTGTTAACACAGTGTGTGTGTGTGTGTGTGTGTGTGTGTGTGTGTGTGTGGGCCAGCCGTTCGCAGGTGTTCTTCAAGCCCACACACACAGTGGAGGAAATGAAACGGTAAGACACAATATCCGCCAATTAGACAAGGTGTGCATAATCGCTGTCAAAACTTAATAATTTTGTTCAGTCATTTTACGACCGTTGGAACGTCTACGGCTGTAAATGCACGGTAAAAATGTCGACATGGCGCACACAGGGCGAGCTTCCAGCCCGATCATTACACCAACAATATAATAAAATGTTCCGCCTGCCTGATAAGAACCCAGGGCAAACAAGCTGGCTCGCGTGTTTTTCAATTTAGTTATTTACATTTCGTCGCTCCACACTTCAATAACCAGTGTTACTTGGAAGACAAGAATAACAGGAAATGAGATCAAAGTCTGAAAATGAAGCAGTTGCATTCATGGGGAGTTTTAATCTAATGCCGAATATTAAAAACACACAGTCTCACACTGTGTGTAAAGGAATAATTCACCCTCACAATGTGATATTCTGAAATCTGTTTATCGTCCTCAACCTCTCATCACTGTTCTACAGCAGGCCGTCACAACACTTTGTCACCACAGTTAAATAACTCAGCATGTTGTCAAAAAGTGTGGCTTACTGTCCTGGTAAGAGAACCATTTTCATTCCCATCTCTGAGGTCCAGAATGCAGCACTGTGACGTCAGAGCTCTACATTCTGGGAGGGTAAAGCTCTACATTCTGGGAGGGAAAAACTCTACATTCTGGGAGAGTAAAGCTCTACATTCTGGGATGGTAAAGCTCTACATTCTGGGAGGGAAAAGCTCTACATTCTGGGAGAGTAAAGCTCTACATTCTGGGAGGGTAAAGCTCTACATTCTGGGAGGGTAAAGCTCTACATTCTGGGAGGGTAAAGCTCTACATTCTGGGAGGGTAAAGCTCTACATTCTGGGAGGGTAAAGCTCTACATTCTGGGAGGGTAATCAGATAGTAAACTTGGTACTGGCTAGTCCATGTGATCATACTTGCACACAAATTCTGTTCTTATAAATGATCAGTTAAGCTTAGTTCATATGCATGATCAACACGTGTGAGGCACATTTGTAAACTACGTTAAATGAGATGGTGACAGTTTCCCAGTTTACATGCTGCATGTAGCAGTAGCTAGGTGTCCTAGCTTATGGCACATAGGATAGTTTAGTAGTGACAGCATTGTGTTTTGGATCCTCAATGTATTCACCTGCCGGTATGCATTATTTAGAAAGATGGGTAAGTGTTAACTCACGCCGCATAATAACGGTAATTGCTGCTGGATTAAAGTGTTAAATGACTAGTAAATATGCATCTAAAATCAACATTACAACTAAAGGCACTGCTTTAAACACAGAGAACAGCAGCTTTGTGTTATTTGAGGTCTTGTTTCAGGAGTGCATTGTGTTCAGAACAAGAGTAGTTCAACTCTGATCCTCTTTAGTGACGCTTACTTGGTAAAGATGTCAATCAGTTTCTTCCGGTTCCTTCTGGGCTCTGAATCCTCGTCAAACTCCTCCATCTCTTTGCCGAGGAACACCTCCTGGTGGAAATCCTTGTTCAGGTGACCGTCCATCTCCATCTTCAGCCCGTTCAGATGGTCTGGGGGCAGGATCTCGTTCTCATCCTTGCCGTTGGCGATCTTGTCCTTCAGCGAGGACATGTTGGCGGGCCGTGCGTGTGTTTGGAGCAGCGCGGAGCACAGCAGGGAGCCCAACAGGAGGCTCCTGCACCACAGCTGGCTGAAGACAAGCATCCTACAGACCCGGGTGCAGACAGCCGTCAAGTCAAACAACAAACAAAATAAGCAATATAGCCTAGTGTGACACAAAAGGTACACAAAAACACGACTCTTATGTTGCCGTCCAGGTAATGTCGTTGGGTTTCCAGCGGAGAGGAGACCGTCCAGTAGGCTTTCTCACTAGATGATCAGATCTCTCCCTCGGTATTGCTCTGTTACTAAGTGCTAGCTAGCTAGCTAGGCTAACACCATAACAGCCTAGTTGTACAACAGAGGAACCACAATGTCTGATCAGAGTAGAGACATATCTCACCTGCCAAGCAGCGATCTTTCCCGGATGTGAACTCAATGAAATCCCTTTGAGTGACTTAAAACCCTTCAGTCGTCATGCACACCAACAACCTTCCAGAAGCCTGTCAACAGCAGCTATAGTTTCTTCCTGTCCACGTGGCTCAGGAAACTCACACCCCCAGGAAGGACTGACGAACACCTGATCGAGGATCAGGAGACTAGAGAGGCGTAGTGACGGGTGGGTGTGTAAATTGACACGTCGATGTGTCACTGGACACCGCGGGGACCGTGGTAAGATCACCCGGCTGGCTGGATCTGCTGGCTGCGCTGTCAGGGACGCATCCCGGAAGTAGACCGTGGAGGGTTTGTGGCTCGGAGGGTCAATATTTATTCTCTGGTGCTCTACCAGTAGATGGCACTGTGCTCAAAAAGAAGAAACGAAAGCAGCGTTACATGTCTTATTCATGGCGATAATAGGTTGATTCTTCGTTTAGACACAAGTTATTTACAAGACATGGGCGACATAAAGCATCCAGATATCACCCTGACACGTTTTCAAGCCATTTTTGTTTATTTATGTTGACAGAAAGGACAATGATTGTAACTTGGTCAATACAAAGTAGCGTTTGTTGCTTGCCATTACTAATTCATATATCTAAACGTCGAATTTCAAGAGAACAGAAATGCTTTACCTCTTGACAAGTAAAACAAATGTAGAACATTGTCGAAATTCTTCCCCATTCACTTGTGCTCACTTCATCATCACAGGTGATACACACATAATGCACAAGGTATTCATCAAACAAAGCCACCTACACACACACACACACACACACACACACACACACACACACACACACACACACACACACACACAGTCACACAGACACACACACACACACACACACACACACACACACACACACTCACACACAGACACACACACACACAGACAGACACACACACACACACACAGTCACACACACACAGACACACACACACACAGACAGACACACACACACAGACAGTCACACACACACACTTTGCATCTGCCAAAGAACTTCACCACGTCGCAATGGAATTGACAATTTCAATGGTGAGAGAACGCAGCACTGAAGGGTTTGCCAATTTGACAGATGAAAAGAGGGAGAGACAGAGGGGGAGTGAGTGAGAGAAAGAGAGAGAGAGAGAGAGAGAGAGAGAGAGAGAGAGAGAGAGACAGAGAGAGAGCGAGAGAGAGAGAGAGAGACAGAGAGAGAGTGAGAGAGAGAGAGAGAGAGAGAGAGCGAGAGAGAGAGAGAGAGCGAGAGAGAGAGAGAGAGAGCAAACACAAGAGCACTAGAGAGAGTGTGGGAGCGAGGAGGGAGGGCGGGAGAAAGATTGATGATAAAACTCCACCGTGAGTCCTCTTGTTTGCTCAAAGCAATAAGTGGGACTAGCAGGAGAGAGAGATTGAGAGAGACAGACAGAGAGAGAGAGCAGTGGAGCAGACCACAGGAGAATACCACCACACACACACAC
>JAXIVH010000728.1:45000-49536 GCA_036785325.1 Urophycis tenuis | reverse complement strand
CGAGCGCATCTCCTGGCCCAGGCCGCACCTGGACAAACACTGTGGGGGGGGGGGGGGGGGGACCACAGGTCAGGACCACCGTCACGAGGGTCTCGCATGGGTCTCATGATGATGCAGAGACATGTCTGAAGTAGCAATGTAGCCCCTTTTTAGAAATGATCTTCTCTCTCTCGCTCTCTCTCGCTCTCTCTCTCTCTCTCTCTCTCTCTCTCTCTACACTACACATGATGAATAACGAGTTAAACAGACAGGTTGTGTTTGGTGGACGCTGTGAATAAGACAGACAGATTGGTAGAAGCTGTGAATAAGACAGACAGGCTGGTAGAAGCTGTGAATAAGACAGACACGTTGGTTGAAGCTGTAAATAGACAGACGGGTTGGTAGAAGCTGTGAATAGACAGACAGGTTGGTAGACGCTGTGAATAAGACAGACAAGCTGGTAGAAGGTGTGAATAAGACAGACAGGTTGGTAGAAGCTGTGAATAAGACAGACAGGTTGGTGGACGGTGGATGTCATGGGAGCAGAGCAGGTGGTGCTTGTGTTGGCACCGTGTCGTTATGTGGTGTGCAGCAGCAGCGGCTGGTGCTCTCTCTCTCTCTCTCTCTCTCTCTCTCTCTCTCTCTCTCACTCTCTCACTCTCTCTCCCCTCACCTCTCCCCAGGGCCCGGCCACCCACTGGGGGGGCGGGCAGCGCTGCAGGTTGCAGCGCACCCTGGAGGTGGGCCTGCCCTGCTTGGGACACTGGGACTCTGGCAGCGCGCTGGAGCTCTCCCGCTCTTACACAGGATGAGCCAGGTGGCGGTAGCCGGGCCCGCAGCTCGGGGCGCACTGCAGGGGGGACACAGGGGGGAGAGGGGCACACAGGGGGAGTGGGGGGACACAGGGGGGAGAGGGGGGACACAGGGGGGAGAGGGGGCACACAGGGGGGAGAGGAGGGACACAGGGGGGAGAGGAGGGACACAGGGGGGAGAGGGGGGACACAGTGAGGGGAGAGGGGAGAGGGGGAACACAGGGGGGAGAGGGGGGGACACAGTGAGGGGAGAGGGGAGAGGGGGAACACAGGGGGGAGAGGGGGGACACAGGGGGGAGTGGGGGAACACAGGGGAGAGGGGGGACACAAGGGGAAAGTGGGGGGAGAGAGGGACACACAGGGGGGAGTGGGGGGACACAGGGGGGAGAGGGGGGACACAGTGAGGGAGAGGGGAGAGGGGAGAGGGGGGACACAGGGGGAGTGGGGGGACACAGGGGGGAGAGGGGGGACAAAGGGGGGAGAGGGGGGACACAGGGAAAGTGGGGGGAGAGGAGGGACACACAGGGGGGAGTGGGGGGACACAGGGGGGAGAGGGGGGACACAGTGAGGGAGAGGGGAGAGGGGAGAGGGGGGACACAGGGGGAGTGGGGGGACACAGGGGGGAGAGGGGGGACAAAGGGGGGAGAGGGGGCACACAGGGGGGAGAGGGGAGAGGGGAGAAGGGGGACACAGTGAGGGGAGAGGGAGACGGGGGACACAGTGAGGGGAGAGGGGGGGACAGCACACACAGGGGGGAGAGGGGGGACACAGTGAGGGGAAGCTGATCATCAGGCTGCAGCTATAGAGACCGTTATTCACCAGTGCACTTGTGGAGAGGCTATAACAATAGGATGATGTGATGCATTGATCGAGGAACGGAACCACTGTTGTGTTTTCAGACCAGCAGGTGCAGCAGTCGTGAACAATAATCAGAGAAAAGTTGCTTTGTTTTCTGGCAGATTCAACTGGACATTGACATGGATTTTTCTCCTTTTGCTTCCACCTTTCAAATTACGTAAGAGAGGAACTGCAACACGCCGATCCTCGCTCTCAGTCCAGGGCTCTGCATGTGTAACGTGCGCCATGGCGGCCAGCGAGCTATGAAGTAATACACACAGGCACGGACGGGATCTGCATGCAGTAGGAAAAAAAATGTAGCAAAGGAAAAGAAAACACCTCACAACAGTGAAGTTCTGCAGAAACACTGGAGGATGGGGAGCAGATCCAGAGCTGAAACCTCCACATCGCTCAGTATTGGTGCTGCTGGCTTGTGCTGCGATCCCACATCAGAGTATTACAGTTTTTTCTCTGTTGTATACGCACAAAAATGAGAACTATGCTCAAAATTCAGACAACCTGAAGCCCGTGAGTCAACACCACGCCAGACTACTGAAGACCATTTGAACAGCTCCATTGTTTCTTTTCTCCAAAAGAAATTCTAAATCAAATGTTTGCAAAAGCCTCAGCACAAATCACATCATTCAGCACACTTTGCAGAGAAAACACTGAACACACCAGAAAACACTGGCCTTCAAAGTGACACACCCTAATTGCAAATTGGTCTCACTCACTTCTCACCTGTTGGAAGTCAGTGGTGGTCATAAAAGAGCCTAAAAGAGGCCTCTAGAGACTTATCTCCACATGAATACATCAATATTGACATCCAACCTGACCAGGACCGGGGCAGGGTCCAACACATCCAGGACCGGGGCAGGGTTCAGTTTCCACTGGATGTTCTGATCCGCTAACAAGCCACGGTTTTCAGTTCTCTTCCTCTAACATACATCCCTTTTCTAAAATGTCATGGAGGAGGCGCGGGGGGGCCCTGCTCCAGGCTCTGGAGGAGGCGCGGGGGCCCCTGCTCCAGGCTCTGAAGGAGGCGCAGGGGCCCTGCTCCAGGTTCTGGAGGAGGCGCGGGGGCCCTGCTCCAGGTTCTGGAGGAGGCGCGGGGGCCCTGCTCCAGGCTCTGGAGGAGGCGTGGGGGCCCCTGCTCAGGTTCTGGAGGAGGCGCGGGGGCCCTGCTCCAGGCTCTGGAGGAGGCGCGGGGGCCGTGCTGCCAGGTTCTGAAGGAGGCGCGGGGCCGTGCTCCAGGCTCTGTAGGAGGCGCGGGGGCCGTGCTCCAGGCTCTGGAGGAGGCGCGGGGGCCGTGCTCCAGGCTCTGAAGGAGGCACGGGGGCCCTGCTCCAGGTTCTGGAGGAGGCGCGGGGGCCGTGCTCCAGGCTCTGGAGGAGGCGCGGGGGCCGTGCTCCAGGCTCTGTAGGAGGCGCGGGGGCCCTGCTCCAGGTTCTGGAGGAGGCGCGGGGGCCGTGCTCCAGGCTCTGGAGGAGGCGCGGGGGCCGTGCTCCAGGCTCTGGAGGAGGCGCGGGGGCCCCTGCTCCAGGCTCTGGAGGAGGCGCGTGGCCACATCCAGGCAGACGTGTGCCAGGGGTGGATCCACAACGCCAGGCGCTCTCTCCCCCGCCATTGGCCGGGGGAAACCTTCACAGGCGACAGGGTTGAGGTCCTCTGGCCCGGCCAGGATGGAGCGGGATGAGGACTGATTTACATGTAGATCTGCTTCATCTGTTTCGCTTTATATTGGTATTTGTATTGTCTGTGGCCTCCTAAAATGTTGGGGGGGGGGGGGGAGGGGGTTTGCAGTCAGTTCAGTCAGCTGAACATTTGACTGCATGACGGTAACACGTGCATATTTGCTTTGTTACCTTTTTGTATCTGTGAACTGGGTTCATCATCACATCCCCAGAAGGACAGTCCAAATATTTTCTTGTTGTATCGTTCAATTAGTTTTCTGTGCAATTGTCACAAGATTACGAGTTCTGAGAATACACAAGTCATTTGTGTATTCTCAGATCTTGTATCGATGTTGGAGCATCAACTTCTAGATGGTGATTTTAGCCCATTGGAGCTTATTGGACAGACAAATGTGTCATGTATCCTGATAAAATGTCCAATGGGTCAAATATCACATGTACAATATCAATGTACTATTATATATACTATTATAAATATCTAACCCATCCTCATAGAGCCAAAACATACATAAACATACGTAAACATACGTAAAACAGAGCCAGTGTTTCATTGGTGCTCTCTGTAAGAGAGATTCATAGTGTGTGTATTGTTTTGGTGCAAAGAATCCACTTTGAGAGGAGAGAACCATGGCTTAGAGTTAAGTTCATTTTGCGGGAGATGTGTCAAGTTTTTGCAAAATGGTTAACTTTTTTCAGTTTTTGCGTTTAGAGTTTCGAGAAACTGAGCTTTAGTTTCAGGAACCAGGTTAAAACGATTGTGAAATACTAATTCTGTTTTTCATGAGCTGTAAAAGGGCATTGTGATACATTTTAAACAACTTCCCTGTGCATGTCATTGTTGAGACACCGTCACCACAGAGCCTGGCAGAGAGTCCCACTAAGTATTTCAAGTGAAATACAACACTAGGCATGGGAGTGTTTAGAAATAAATCACATTTTGGGAGCATCAGCCGTCAAGTGAAAACAAAAAGCTAAAAGTTCCCTGGAGGAAAAGTCCTGCCTGTTTTCTGTTGAGGTTTTCTAAAGGTTTGGGCACAAACTGTGGTCTTCCAGAACGCAATGAAAACACACTGACAGACCCTGTGCACCGGAGGAGAGGTACAGACTGCCTCCAGCTGCCAGAGAGCCAGAGACAGCGAGAGGCAGCGAGCGAGAGAGAGAGAGCGAGAGAGAGAGAGAGAGAGAGAGAGAGAGAGAGAGAGAGAGAGGAGAGA
>JAXIVH010000728.1:0-22500 GCA_036785325.1 Urophycis tenuis | reverse complement strand
CGTGGAGCGCTGCCATGCATTCCAGTGCTAATGGTTGAAACATTTCAGTCCATAGCGGAGTGGGCTTCCAAAACACGCTCCATGTCAAGGGCTCATTCTGAATAAATAACAGCAGAATAGCGATATGTATTTACAGTAAAACCTCAGTAGTCCAATTTCATTCGTTCCAAAAGGCAGTTCGAGTTGTGAATTGTTCAAAACCTATTTGTTGTTGAAACTATTTTTCCCATAAGAATGAATGTAAAATGGTTTAATCTGATCCAGAGCCCCAGATAATTGCATAATTAGACCTTCACCCATAGTATTCCATGTATACAATCTTACATTCAACACGGATAAACAGTAATAAAATAACAATGACATCTTGCTATGAGGCAAAGCAAAATCAGACAGACTCAGACGGAGTAGACTCAGAGCGTGAGTCTACTCTGTACTGACTCCACGGCATACTGCCCGACGGAAGTCACTCAGATTTTTTGTTCGAGAAGCGATTCGTTCAACTTGAGAAGCGCTCGAGTACGGATGTTTCACTGTACATGTGCTAAAAACATGCACTAACAACAGATCACACTTAAAAGCCACATTAAAGTGAGTGCCAACAATTTGTATAAATTAAGAAGTTGACCTCATTTAGATTTTCAATGTACTCGAAAATATTTTTTGAAGAAAAACACACACAGCTCTTGACAAAGATCAGTTCACATGGTTCATGAAATGGTTCATTTTTGTCACAGCTTTGTGGTGGTAGGCTCACTCACTCCAGGAAGTTGGTGATGTAATCGCGGCTGCAGGCGGACCAGACGAAGGGGTTGGTCTTCATGGTGATGTGGGCGGCCATGAGCTTGGCCGTCTCCTGGCTGCGCGAGCCGCAGGCGTTCCCCACGCCGTCGTGGTTCATCCCGAACCTTGAGCAAGGCAGGAGCAATGCCACAGGGCGTCAAGACTCTCACACAGAGACACACCGATAGTTAGAATCCCCCAGTGGCAGGGAAAGATGTCCCACAGCAGCACCTTTTGCACACATCATGGGACATAATAGCAACACAAGGAATGCAAATAATGTTGTTTTATTCTTTTATGAAACGTAGACCTCTACGGTATGTTTACTCATTGTGAGTAAACGAGTGAGAGAGTGAGTGAAGCAATGAACGAGTGAGTCAACGTGAGTGAGGTCACTGACGTGGAGTTTAGAAACGGCCGATAAATATTTTGTATTATGAAAGGTCGGTTCACGAGCGCGACGTGTTTGTGAACGATGAAGAGACTCCGAGTCAAACAGATCAAACGCTCGACAACAAAATGTTCAGCGAGTCCTGACGGCCGTAAACACAGCGGCGGGGACCCCCCCGGGGGTGCGCGGCGCCGATGGACGAGGAGTCCCGGGTCGACCTCAGACACATAAACATTGAGCGCGTCGTGAGTGATCAGGTGGGCCAGACGTGCATCAGCTGGCAGCCGCGTGCCAGCGCTGGCGGGGGCCCCCAGCCTGCCGAGCGTTAACCAGGGCCAGTCCGGAGCCACGCGGCCAAGAACCACGGTGGGCCCCAGATGATGTACTGCCCCAGAGCCGCGCGTAACGTCTTCCATCTGCATGTGAGACGGCGCATGGCCGGAGGGGAGCGTAAAGCTTTTCACACCGGGTCCTCAAGGGAGGACGGGGATGAGTCATGGACGTCCACACTGCGTGGAGATGAGAGAGATGTAATCTGAGGACAATCGCTCAGAGGGGAATTAGATGGGGGGGGGGGGGGATTAGTACTAACGGCTATTGTACGTGTGTGTGCGTGTGTGTGTGTGTCTACGTGCCTGCCTGCGTGCATGTGTGTGTGTGTGTGTGTGTGTGTGTGTGTGTGTGTGTGTGTGGGACTCACGTGTGTCCAATCTCATGGGCGATGGTGAAAGCCGTTGCCAGGCCGATGTCTTCATTGATGCTGCAGCTCCTCTCAGGCTCACACATCCCTCCCACTGGAGCCAGACCTGAGACACACAACACGTGTACACAAATACATACAACTGTAATACACAGTTTGAGAGCCTTGTGTGTCTGTATAAAAATGATGTAAGGACGTTAAATATAAACATAAAGCACAGCTCATATTGTGAATGAGTGTCTTTCACTGTCTGACTTCTATCTCCATCACGTTTTGATGAAGAAAGAAGCTCGCTACACAAACACAACGCGTCTTATCAAATCACAAAGGGACCAAACAGCCAAACCGAGCCCACATGCTGGTCCAGACTGAGTGCAGAGTGGAGTTCTTTCATATTAAAGTCATGGAAATAGGGGGGCGGTTTCCTCCACCACACCCCGTTCCCTGACCTTACCAAACACCAACAGGGAACACACTAACAGTTCTCATTTTCTTGTAAATCATGTATTGCATGTGTGTGTGCGTCTGTGTGTGTGTGTGTATGTGTCTGTGTGTGTGTGTGTGTGTGTGTGTTTGTGTGTGTGTTTGTGTGTCTGCATGCCTGCATGCATGCGCGTGTGCGTGTGTGTGTGCGTGTGCGTGTGTTACCTAGGGTTCCACAGGGCTTGTTCTTGTAGATGCAGATGTCGTACCTGCAGACAGGAAGAAAAATAATTATAAATAATATTATTTACAAGGGTTAATATAGAGAAACTCCCAGACCAACCCAAGTCCACCCTCAATCACACACAAACATGTGCTCACATGCACCCACACACACACACACACGCACACATTCACACACACACACACACACACACAAACACATTCACACACACACACACACATGCACATTCACTCACACACACACACACACACACACACACACACACACACACACACACACACACACACACACACACACACACACACACACACACACACACACACACACACACACGCACACACACATACAAACACATACATCCTGCAGGTGAAGTCCAGCATGCACAGTAGAGCTACAAATAAAATAAACACCTACAGCATAGTAGAGCCACTCATTACTAGACAAGTAAGGCACAGATTTTCATCCCCAGGCCACAACGTGGACACAGTGAAAGATAGTCCGGTAGACAGAAGGTCACAGACACACTGCCAGGAACACACACACATGACACTGGATATTATCAGACAGACACACACACACACAAACGCACACACACCTGTCCACATGCTCCTAAATAATTCAACAAAACATCTCCAACTTAGCCTTCTTTCATTCCCGCAAGTAAAAAAAAAAGAAGCAATTAATTCACAGGGCATTTATTTTGGGTCGGGGGATAGGCCCAATGTAGATACAGTACATGTCTGCTTGCATCCATTAGGGCATTACAAAAAACAACATAGAAGGGTTCATTTCCCTTAATCCTCCGCTTTGTTTGTGTATTCCAAAGAGGACTTCATTTAGCTACTTCATTTAGCAAGATCTTAGAGTTAGCCTTGGCTTTGGTATGAGAGCAGAGCTTGTCTTTTTAAGGTTATATTTTGTTTCGGTGTTCTGTTTCAGATATAAATATTGAAGATGATGATGAAGAACAACATCATCATCATCATCATCATCATCATCATCATCATTTGTAACACAGCTGGTCGAGAGCCGAGAGAAACGCACACATCATGCCAGTGTGGATGTCAGACTCAGACGTTTAATACAGAGACACAGACAGTGGACAGAACTGATAGCAGAGCAGTTCAGAACAATAGAAGGAAACCTGGGATGACCACTGCACTGTCATCTGTCTGGGCAGGTTCCGTCCCTCTCTTGATAAAGGGATTCCACATAACCACGCTGTTCTCACAGCCTTAGCATGACGTGACAGAAATACCTCTCATCAACTGCACTAAATCATGCATATCCTTCTTGGGATCAACTACAATGCAAGAGATATTTCACTGTTATGGGGTTATTTACTTGTAGTGACTTTCCGCGTATTCAGATAAATCAGTCATTGAGAAACAGGTCAGGGTTAAGAATCTTGCTCAAGAATGTCTACAGAGAGGCTGTAGAAATGGAGGATCTGACCCAGGACCTTGAGAGGGGAACGTGTCAGTGAAGTGGCTGAGATGTTCCACATCCAAGGTCCACGGTTCAGTCCTCAATGTCTGCAGCCTATCTGTAGGCATTCTTGCATATCACCATCGCCATATATGGAGGCTTTCACTGGGAATGATACATTTGGGGTTGTTTGATCAATAGGCTTTCACATCAGTGAGTGACATCACTGTTGAGTCCATAAATAGAGATACAGAGAGAGAAAGAGAGACAGACAGAGAGACAGACAGGGACAGAGGGAGAAAGAGAGAGAGATGGGTAGAGACAGAGAGAGACACAGTGACAGAGAGAGAAAGAGAGAAAGAGGCAGAGTCAGGAACAGAGAGAGTTTAAGAGAGAAAGAGGCAGAGAGTCAGGAACAGGGAGAGTTTAAGAGAGACAGAGAGACAGAGACAGGAAGACAAACAGCCACATTGGCATGGCTCAACGCTGTCAGATCTGAGGCAGCTGTGGTCTCACTTCTGCTCTTCCCTCTCCTTACGGTTTCTTTCCATTTTGTCAGGGCAGCAGCTCTCAGAAGAACTCCCATTGTCTCGTCCTCGCGTCGACTCTCTCTATCTCTCTCTCTGTTTCTTTCACGCTCCATCAGCAGCTGTGGAGAAGCTACAGTCTGTCGTCGGGCTCGAGCTACACAGACAAGTTTGGCTTGTCATGTTTCCTCAGTGTGAAGTTATGCTGACAGGGGATATTCACGAATCCTGAGACATGTACGTAACGAATGACAACAAAAAATCTTCAAATGTAACTAGCTGTAACCAACCATTGTTTATGTAACTTGATATCTAGTCAACAAACCACAAGACTTGCTCTACATTGGTTGACCTTGATTGATTGAGGACATGAGGACCAGAGTGGTCTGGGTAATCTGGTCACCCAGACCACTCTGGTCCTAAAACACACATTTCCAATATAATTTTAAATACTTACCAATTAAGAGCATTTAGTGTGGGCGTGCCTGCTATGAACGTTTGGCTGAGTATGTAGATGCAGATGTCGATGGTTGAGGTGATTCACAGTTCTCTTGTCCACAAACCTTCACAAGCTGTGATGCGTTCTGATGCTTACTGCCAGTAGCGCACAGCGGTTCCAAAAGCTAAAAGCACTAGAGTGCTGTTGATCACGTTGGTGGCCAGAGCGCGGTCACACCAAATGACCTCACGGAGAACATGGATGACTGAGAGACGGTTCAGATGGTTGACTCACTAAGACCGGTATTGACCTTTAACCTTGATGCTGAGGCCTGAACAACCCCCCCCTCCCCCGGTCTTTGATTGCGTGTCGCTGACCTGGTGATGAGGACCGCCGTGTCGTGGTGTGCAATGCCGTTCTCTGGGATGGCGTTCCCGTAGCTGCTCCGGTGCTGGATGGACTTCTGCCACTTGCAGAAGCTGTCCAGGGATTTCCCGGCATGATGGTTGATCTCTAGTGTTGGCTGACGGCGGAGAGACAGAGAGGAACATGACGACGAACTCTGAGGAAGTCAGAACGCTAAACAAAATGGATACTCTTCATGTTTTTAAATCAGCACAAGTGAATTAGACATGCATGAGCATTGCAGCTAAGTCAGGTTATTTGTAAAGTCTTCATGATAAAAACCCACATGCTAAGCACTGCTATTACAGCACTTATTCATTACAAAGGGAGCCCAATGTGACAATTCAATCACAGTTTGTGTGTGTGTGTGTGTGCGTGTGAGTGTGTGTGTGTGTGTGAGTGTGTGTGTGTGTGCGTGTGTGTGTGTGTGTGTGTGTGTGTCTGTGTGTGTGTGTGTGTGTGTGTGTGTGTGTGTCTGTGTGTGTGTGTGTGTGTCTGTGTGTGTCTGTGTGTCTGTGTGAGTGTGAGTGTGTGTGTGTGTGTGTGTGTGTGTGTGTGTGTGTGTGTGTGTGTCTGTGTGTGTGTGTGTGTGTGTGTGTGTGTCTGTGTGTCTGTGTGAGTGTGAGTGTGTGTGTGTGTGTGTGCGTGTGTGTGTGTGTGTGTGTGTGTGTGTGTGTGTGTCTGTGTGTCTGTGTGTGTGTGTGTGTGTGTGTGGGGGGGGGGGGGGGGGGTTAGGACACAGCCATGGCCACAGCTCGCTGGAGCTTGTAACCCAGGAATGCATGCGGTGACATAACTAGCAATCGTCTCATCCCACAGAGCCCCCCCCCCCTCCCCCGCCCCCCAACCACAGCTGCTGGCCCGGTCCTCTGCTCCGGGGGGGCAGTTACCGCTGGCTTCAGACGGAGGTGGTGGAGAGGTGGGTGGTGGTGGGCGAACACGCAGACTTCCCTAAACCCGCGCTGACCTCAGGCTAAACACGGCCCGCGGTGCGCATAACAACGCTCCGGCCGGCCCCCGCTAATGAGCCTACCATCTATTCCTTCTCCCCCGTCTCATTGGGTCCGCAGTGTCCAGGGGAATCATCCCTATTTTTAGGCGCCAGGAGCCCAAAAGGATCCCGAGTGTTCCCTCAATGAGACAGCGATGAGGGGAACTCTCCAGGCAGCGTGACAGCGGCCGCCCTAATGCACCATGATTCACCAGGCCAGTCACTATTAGGACAACACCAGGATGCCGCCGGGAAGCCGAACCTGCCACTCTGTCTCACCGCAGAGGAGGCCGCTAATAGAGAGGCACCAGGGTCAGAGACCGCCTGGCCGGCCAGCCAGACACATCCATCCAGCCTTCAGAGGCTGCTGCTGATCAAATGAGCTGCTTTTGGTGGCGCTGCTGCGTGGGTTCAACACAAGTACACGCCGTTGTCTTAACCTCTTTTTTCCGCCTACCGTCTAAAAATCTCATCGCCATACATCGCAGTTTAAAGACTAAGTAGCGAACGTCTGCCAAAGCTTACATAGAAATGAAATATTGATGGCCTCTGCTAACGCCGAGCCCTCCGATGGAACAGAGAAAACATTGAGACGGGACACATAAGAGTGGTCAGTACTCGAGCTTACCCCTCCTCACCCCGTCTCACGCTCCTTCACCCCGACCTTGCGCTACCTTAGCCCAGCCACAGACTACCTCTTCACCCCACCTCACTCCATCTTACCCCACCTCACTCTGTCTTACCCCACCTCATTCCATCCCACCTCACTCCACCTCTCTCTGCCATACCCCACCTCATTCCATCCCACCTCACTCTATCTCACCCCACCTCACTCTGTCTTACCCCAACTCATTCCAAACCACCTCACTCCATCTTACCCCACCTCACTCTGTCTTACCCCACCTCATTCCATCCCACCTCACTCCACCTCTCTCTGCCATACCCCACCTCATTTCATCCCACCTCACTCTATCTCACCCCACCTCACTCTGTCTTACCCCAACTCATTCCAACCCACCTCACTCTCTCACCCCACCTCACTCTATCTTACCCCACCTCACTCTATCTCACTCTATCTTACTCCAACTCACACTATCTCACTCTCACACTCACTCTATCTAACCCCATCTCATTCCATCCTACCTCACTCTCTCACCCCACCTCACTCTATCTTGCCAAACTCCTCACTCTACCCTCACTCTACCCCAGCTCACTGTCTCACCCTGCCTCACTGAACCTCACCCCACCCCTCCCCTTTCTCATTCTACCTTACCTCCCCTCACTCTATCTCACCCCCACCTCACCACATCTCACTATATTTCACCCCGCCACATCTAGCCCCTCATACCCTACAGTCCACGTCGGTGAGGGCAGACAGGCGTCCCTGCCTCACCGCAGCTTCTCCGCCGCTTCATATTTAGATGGCTACATATTTCTCCTGGGGGGGCTTTCCTTATTGAACCCCCTCCCCCCCGTGCGCCATCATGCCATCATGCCACCGGTCAGCAGGGTCGCGGTGCGAGCCAGAGACAAGCGCCGCAGTCATGGAGACACTGCTGCCACTGGTGGGCAGCTCTCTCCCCGCGCTGCCACACATAACTCCCTGCTTTTATACCCCTCCCCCCCCCCCACACCCTACTGGTCCTTATAGCCACCACTCAGAGCTCCACTATTACCCTACACAGGGTGAACCTCCACCCAGAGTGGTGGTGGTGGTGGTGGTGGTCAGATGGGGAGGGGAGGACACTTAAGCCAATGATTTGACATAAACAAGGAGCTCATAGACGGACACGTCTGGGGAGGGGCAGGCGGCTGGGGGGGGGGGGGGGGGGGGGGAGAGAGAGAGAGAGAGAGAGAATGAACCTGCACAGCTTGGCATAGTATGAGAGGAGAGGGGAGGAGGGGAGGGGAGGAGGGCGTGAGGAGTGGAGAGCAGTGCAGAGATGAAGGCTGTTGTGTGGAGGAGGAGGAGGAGGAGGAGAAGGAGGAGGGGAGAGGGAGGATAACAGAGGGAGTAGGATTGAGGAGAGGAATGGAGGAGTGGAAATGAGAGCGTTTGGTGGAAGAGGAGGAGAGAAGGCAAGAGAGGTGCACACAAGACTATAGTGGAGTAGGGAAGAGAAGACAAGACAAGAGAGGAGTGGAGGAGAGAGGAGAGAGGAGAGGAGAGGAGCAGATTGGGATACTGTCAGGTAGAAGGCTCCTAGGCACGGTGACCCCACTATAAGTGCTGCAGCTGATTACCTGGTCTTCCATTAGCAGGACGAGTCGCGTCACCACGATGTTGACTGCGTTGCCCAGGCTAGAATCCTGGAACAGTTTGGCAACCTGACCTCCAGGGAAACAAGAAAACACCAGTCTTAAAAGGAGCTGATACACCTGCAGTCTTAAAAGGAGCTGATACACCTGCAGTCTTAAAAGGAGCTGATACACCTGCAGTCTTAAAAGGAGCTGATACACCTGCAGTCTTAAAAGGAGCTGATACACCTGCAGTCTTAAAAGGAGCTGATACACCTGCAGTCTTAAAAGGAGCTGATACACCTGCAGTCTTAAAAGGAGCTGATACACCTGCAGTCTTAAAAGGAGCTGATACACCTGCAGTCTTAAAAGGAGCTGATACACCTGCAGTCTTAAAAGGAGCTGATACACCTGCAGTAGATCTCCATGTCTGTGTGGCAACCACTGCACTTGGCTTAACAGAAGTGAAACACTAAGATAAAAACGGCAGAAACATAACAAAAATTTACACCATAAATGCTATGTCAAATGTGAAAAGTAATAGTGATAAAAGTGAATATTGTCATGTAAACATTACGTGTTTTTGGAAGAACCACTCAAAGAATACTGCACAAAAAAACACATCTGGTTATATCCATAAAGACTACGCTTAGAGAGAGCGGTCGAAGCCTGTTGATCTGGACGAACAGACCACTGGAGAGAGTGACTGTTAGAAGGTGTAGGGTAGTCTACAGAGGAGTTCCCAGAGAGACAGGTTAGGCGGGAGGCTTTCAGACAGACAGGACGGACGCAACCTGCTCTCGTAACAACAGACCAAGGACACCAAACTGTTAAGTAAACACATTCCTGGCACATGTGTTTGCCTCAAGTGCCCGTGTGTCAATCTAAGTGTTAAGTGCTGCAGCCTGTGTGAATGACATAACTCAGCCCCTCGGTTGACCTGCAATCTGTGTGTGTGTGTGTGTGTGTGTGTGTGTGTGTGTGTGTGTGTGTGTGTGTGTGTGTGTGTTTGTATGTGTGTCTGTCTGTCTGTCTGTCAGTCTGTGTGTGTGTGTGTGTGTGTGTGTGTGTGTGTGTGTCTGTCTGTCTGTCTATCTGTCTGCAGGTAAAGACATGCACACAATCACTTGAATTAGGGTCTGGAAAATACTGACCCCATGGCACAAATTGCTGTGGCCTCGACACTGCGAGGGTGCGATGAACAAAGCACACACTAAGTGCAGAGAGACGCTGCCATCAACGAGACCACACGCCCGGCGAGCCACTCAAATGTATTTTTACTGCGGCAGACATTCCACTGCTTTCCTACAATGTGTGTGAGTATGAGTGTGTGTTTGTGTGTGTGTGTGTGTGTGTTTGTTTGTGTTGACCACCATCCTGTGACATCCTTTGTGTTTGCGTGTGTGTGCGTACTGAAAAGCCGACAGTAAAAGCCAACTCAGAGAAGGGATGACAATGTGTTGGTGTATCCACTCACTCAGCGGGAACACTGAGGGAATCCCTGGGAAACAGGAACACATGTGTGGACAAAAGAACCGAGCGCTTCTCCTTCATCTGTCACCGCCTCTCCCGCGTTTCCCGTCGAGACGCTGTGAACGCGGCGGCTGCTGTTTTTTTTTTTCTTTTGTTACGCACAATGAAGACGTTGACCCGCACAGACCTGACGTGGCGTTCAGACGCAGCCTCGCTCGGTTTACATCGCCCCCCGCCCCCCCGTTTACATCGCCCCCCCGCTTTTTTTCTTTTCTTCTTATGCACAGACTGAAGAGCGACCATCAGAGTCGGCAGACTATTCAACGTGATGAAAGTGAAAGAAGGACACGAGGAGAGGATGAAGCTCGGTTCACCTTGCTCCGTGACAACGCCAGGCCTCTCTGTTTGATCTTGTGAAACTTACAATGTTCATGACGGCCAGGATGTACTGCTCGATGTCCCTGCGGCCGTGGTAGCCCACCATCATCTTGTCGGCCACCACCAGCGTCTCCACGTAGCGCTCGCGGCTAACGGAGCGCTTAAGCGGCAGCTGGCCCCGGCCCCCCGACAGGGGGGGGGTCTTCAGGGTCCGCTGCCACCACGCCGCCCCCTTCACCGGCTTCTCGTCTGAGGGCGGGACGCACGCGGCACGCACATACACACGCACGCACATACGCACGCACGCGCACACACACACACACATGCACGCACGCACGCACGCACATACGCACGCACGCACGCACACACGCACATACGCGCACACACACGCACACACACACACACGCACACACACACGCACACAAACACGCACACACACACACACAGAGTACATTGCTCAGTAAAACTTGCCTTTTATGGATTGCATTTCACCCTTTAATGTCCTTTTATACCTTAGTATACCTTGTTGATCTAATCTAGAATTAAACATGTTTTCACATGTGCCTTGATCTTTGTTTCTGTTTCTGTTTGTATTTAGTAAGCGTGCTCTCTCTCTCTCTCTCTCTCTCTCTCTCTCTCTCTCTCTCTCTTTCTCTCTCTCTCTCTCTCTCTCTCGTTCTCCCTTTCACTCCCTCTCTGTCTTCCCTGTTAAACATGGTTACACCCATACAGTGGTCGCTGCCCGACAGACCCACATCTATTACTGTTGGCCTCTGTGCAGCTGCACTGCATCAATTAGCGGCTGAGTCCCGTACCGAGTGAAACCAACACTTTTCGCCCTGCTGCAGTCCCAATTAGTCTCCATCACTACAGCATTCCTGTCACCAAAATGGAGGCACATCAAAAGTTGATTCCATTCTCCAAAATGACACCAGATTCTTTTTGAGGTGGTCCCCACCGATGACTCCGCACGACTGGTCCATGTACTGGTGGCGGAGCGAGGACCTCTTGTAGACCACATGGGGGCGCCCGTCTGCCCTGTCCTCACCCGACGTCCTGGTCTGGTTCTCTGGCAGAACCAGCGGCTCTATGATGTACTCCTCATCCCCGGCGACAATCACCCCCTGCTACAAAGGGTACAAAGGGAGAGGGCAGCTGAGTCCCTCCCGTCGGTGAACACAAGTGCTTGTAGGATAACAACACCGATGCTAAACACACACAATTTAAAAACAAGCCTGGGCTGAAAAGCTCTGAGAGTATAATTGCTAGCTCACTGACGGCTGGATGCTTAAATCACTATGTAGACTCTGCCAAGCTGTAGGCTGCAGAGGAATGAACCCTACACAGCCACTTCTCAAAAATAACTTTTTTAAGGCATATATTTTTGTGATTTTTCTTTTCATATACAGTATATATATGTATATATTAGACAAGAGTGATGCATGATGAACCATTGTGACATGGCTTTGTTGAATACTGGATTCTGATTGGTGGATTATGGCATTCAGCCGTCTGTTATTTCTGTATAGCAGACAATTGCTATGAATAACAACTCATTGCTATGAACGCTATTTCCAGGCGGACAGACTAGGGGACTAGCAGACTTTTTTAGCGGAAGCAATAAAATCTTTTAAAATCAATCAAATCATTTTTTTGTCTCGAATGATTGATTTCTTCAGTAAGTCGCTGTGTAATTAGCAGGTTGGATCAAAAACATACTTCAATGTCTGCATTGAAGCAGAAGCAAAGAGAGTGAGCAACGAGAGAGAGCAAGAGAGAGATAGCGGAAGAGAGAGAGAGTGAAAAAGAGAGAGGGAAGAGAGGTAAGGGTGAGGTGAAGCACCCTGATTACTGATGGATCAGGAAGTGACAGGTGCAGAGGGGAAGACCTCACAAGACCTGAACAACAAGATCATAGCTCAGGGTTTGGCTCCAGAGACTTTATTCTGATGGCTCATGGGAGATAACTCCTCAGAGAGTACGCGTGGGCCTGCGTTCGGAAATAATGAAGCGGCTTCATAAGTCACGACAGCATGTTTAACTTGCACTATGTCACTTTGTGTCACTGCAGCCATCTCAATTATTCAAGATTATTGTAAAATGATAAACGTATAGAGAATAAATCCACACGCAGCTCAACCTGGCTATTTATTTACTCGTTTCTTCTCTTTTTTAATCTCTAAATCAATTCGGGTTGTAAAAGTGCATTCAATCTTGGACCGTTTTCATAAAGAGAGCAAATAAAACTCCCGGGCGACATGGAATCCAGACGAGGAGAGCCATCTGTTGGTCCCCACTAGAACATTTAATTATGAGTTTGGTTTGAGACTATATAAACACAATTTGCTTTCCTTGGTGCCTCTGTGAAAAGGCGTGCAGAGTGGAACCGTGTGAATCCTTTAATGCATGTGGGAACACAGTCGCGGTAGCAGTGCTTTGGAAGCCTGTTCAGATTTGTGAGGCAGGGTGTGTGTCTGTGTGTGTGTGTGTGTGTGTGTGTGTGTGTGTGTGTGTGTGTGAGTGTGTGTGTGTGTGTGTGTGTGTATGTGTGTGTGTGTGTGTGTGTGTGTGTATGTGTGTGTGTGTGTGTGTGTGTGTGTGTGTGTGTGAGTGTGTGTGTGTGTATGTGTGTGTGTGTGTGTGTGTGTGTGTGTGTGTGTGTGCGTGCGTGCGTGCGTGTGTATGTCTGTGTGTGTGTGTGTGTGTGTGTGTGTGTGTGTGTGTGTGTATGTATGTGTGTGTGTGTGTGTGTGTGTGTGTGTGTGTGTGTGTGTGTGAGTGTGTGTGTGTGTGTGTGTGTGTGTGTGTGTGTGTGTGTGTGTGTGTGTGTGTGTGTGTTTGGGGGGGGGCTGACTGCCCTCTGGGCGCGGGGGGGCCGCAACATGTAACGCTTCGTCTGACATGACCATCATATCACAGTGTGATACCAACCATCCAACCATCCTACCAACCATCCCCCACCTGCTGGGAACGCACCAACGCATGCACACTCACACGTGAGCTAGAAGGGGAGGTGGGGGGGAGAACAAAGAGCGAGTGAGACTGGGGGGCTGGGGGGAGGAAAAACTTCCAACACTTCCGTTGATTCTGATGGGACCTCTTGGCCCCGGACCCCGGGGGGGTGCAGAGCAGCGGCTGCCTTTGACTCGCCACCACCAGCACACAGAGGTCACTGCATCCCATAATCACGTTAGCAACGGTCTGCCTGCGCACACACAGCCGGGCCCCGTTGGGCCGCTGTGTTCCCCGGCCCCCACACTCACAAGGCCCACAAGGAATTGCCTCTGCTCCTTAATCACGCTCGGCGAGCAGCATCCCTCCACTCACGAGGCCGTACGGTTTGAAGCTAATATTAGAATGAGGAAAAATAGGACTTTTTGCCTGCAGATCACAAACCGAACCGATCAAATGCTGGGCTGACGCACGCCTTTTCTTTTGCGACGGAGGTGAATATGTGTGTGTGTGTGTGTGTTTTTTTTTGTTGCTCGTGTATCTAACTGAGAGGTTAGCGAGGGCTGCACATATCGCTTCCCACACTATAAAGACCACACGCTTTCTGATTTCAACTTGAAACTGTGTGGTGGAAAACCTGGGACGCAGTGGGAAAAGACAGTGAGGGAACAGCGATCCAGACACTCACCAGGCCATTGCAGTTGCTGAGGGCCACCTGGCTGGAGTGGGGCTGGTCCTGGAGGTGCCCCACGTAGTGGCACTGAGGGGAGTACGGGTGGCTCCAGGCCAGCCGGCCCCTCCTCCAGTACTCCACCCTGAACTGGCGGGACAGCAGCCCCCCCTGCAGCGTCAGGTTGAGCAGCAGCTCGGCCCGCGGCGTGGACAACTGGTAGAAGAGCTGCGGAGCGAGAACCGCACACAGCACACACACACACAGACAGACACACACACAGACACAGACACACACACACACACACACACACACACACACACAGACACACACACACACACAGACAGACACACACACACACACACACACACACACACACACACAGACACACACACACACGCAGGCACGCACACACACACATACACAGACACACACACACACAGACACACACACGCAGGCACGCACACACACACATACACAGACACACACACACGCAGGCACGCACACACACACATACACAGACACACACACATACACAGACACACACACACACACACACACATACACAGACACACACACACACATACACAGACACAGACACACACAGACACACACACGCAGGCAAGCACACACACACATACACAGACACACACACATACACACACACGCAGGCACGCACACACACACACACAGACACACACACACACGCACGCACGCACACACGCACGCACACACACACACACACACACACACACACACACACACACACAACACACACACACACACACATGTGGTGAATGTCAGGTTTTGTTTGTAGAGTGACCCATTAAAGGAAATCATATTGTTGTTGAATCATACGGTGTGTGAATGTAGCCGGTCTGTGTTTTCGCTGGCTTCCTATAAGGGCGAGCCAATGAGTCTTTTGTGGAGAAAAACATTCAGAAATCTTGTTGATTTTGTGTCTGTTGGTTATGTGCTTTGAGCTTCAGTTTTGAAGACAACTATGAATGACACAAAGAATGATGAAATATGGAAACTTTTTCAGATCATCATATAGCATAAACATCCTCCTTACTCCCCCCCCCCCCCACACACACACACACACACACACACACACACCAATGAATGCAATCAACATCTGCCAATTTTGACACCAGACCACAAAAACTTTTACAGCCATTCAATGCTTATAGATATATATGTGATATATATATGTGTGTGTGTGTGTGTGTGTATATATAGAGTATATAATTGGTTCAGTAGATATAGCTTTACAGTGTCTGGTGACTGGTCTTCAGTGCTGCGCCTCCTCCTCCTCCTCTGTGGTTGAGGGAGGGCAGGGCTGGCCTCCTCCAGGCCGCCTCCTCCTCCTCCAGGGTTCACCCGCACAGGGATGGCAATGTCATAATGACTCAGGCTGGACAGGAAGGCCGCTGCGGGCGCAAGCCAAGAGCGGTCGGGGAAAGAAACACACATAAATTCATCATCAGCTGTCATCATTATTTTCATCGTTCATATTTCATAGTTTTAGTATGTTTTTCTAAATGTTTCATTCAATTGTCTTTTTTTTATATTACATGACGCCCGCACGTCTGCACGTATTGTGCTGCTAGCCGTCACACAAGGGATCCATACCTCCTCCATTCATTCTTACTCCTACAGTATTTCCACTGGAATATATGGGGGGGTCCCCAGTGGGGTGGGTTTAGAGTTATGGGGTGGCATCAAACCCTGGCTGTGAAGTCCTCTGAGACTGTAACAGCTGCATTAACGCTCCCTCCAGTCGAGACGACGTTCACATTGGTGCACTCTGCATGGTACACTCTGCATGGTACACTCTGCATGGTACACCGGTGAAGAGTGTGTGTGTGTGCTGTGATGATGAACATTGAACACAAGGCCAGACAGCAAAGTGAAAAGCCCCCCCAGTATCAGTCCATACTAACCCCCCCCCCCCCAGGATCAGTCCATACTAACCCCCCCCAGGACCCGGGTGGGACCTACAGTATTTTCAGCCCAGGAGTGTTGGGCCTAGACCGGCCCACTTTTTGCAGTGGTGGAAGAATTTGAATAAATTAACATGGATATGCAAAATATGGTGGTTGCCAAATGTAAAATCCAGGAAAAAATGTCACTTGTACCATGTCCTTACTGCTTGTGCTAACTTGTCATGTCATGCTGGGTTTACATGTTGATTTTCACAAATTATATTTGTGATTCGTTATGGCTTAACAAAATAAACTAGGCTAACCTTTAAATGCTCATGTTGGCATTGCAAACGTAGGCAAATAGCTAAATTATTAACGTTGCTAATTTATCATTAGATCGACATCTCTCTTTACCGGCTGCAACTTGTGCCTGTCCTCTGAACAGGTCAGTCATTGTGGCACATTTGGCAGCATCTTCTTCCAGCGCCCTTCTTTTTTTACACCTGGCCTTTTCGGCTCCTCCTGGCCTTTTTCTGCCCTCCATAATCAACAACATTGGTCGCGCCTCTGTTCTCTCATCTTCGTTACCCGGTACCCGCTAAATAACAGACCAACCATGGACCCAACCAACTCAGATATTAGGGAGGGGGAGAGGTACCTTATAATCCATATTACATATACTGCCATGCTGGGGCTGAAATGTCAGACGAATGAAGAACGTCTACTTTAGGAGATGATAAATTAATGGTCAAAGTTATTTTTCCCCACTCAAGCGGCCCAAAAGACATTTGAAAATGGACCGGCCCCAACCTCCCGATGGCCACCTTGGGCCCCCCCCCCCATAACCTCCTCCTTAGTCCCACACCCTTATGCCTCCCCTCCCCCCCCCCCCCCCCCCCCCCCCCCCCCCCCCCCCCCCCCCCACTCTCTTCTCCACAAGGCCAAAGGGCCATCGCCATGGTAATGCTGAAAACTGTATACTTCCTGTCTTTGCAAGCCTGTGCCGGGGTCTGGTGGAGATTTATTGTCCAAATACACAGAGCTCCAAACAGCCAGCGACAGCTAACTAACAGCTAAAGGTCACTTGCAAATGACCCCACTTTTCATCAAACCTTTTGGGCCTGCGTCGTACAAAGTTAAACCCCTCGACCAGCACAATACATAACCAGACATGAGAGTTTCCCTCTGCCATGCCCACGGCAGTGCCTGCCATGGAGGAACCTGTCTGTGAGAAGGCAGTCATTTTGGCTCCAACAAACAGCTAAGCACCATTACAATCTCCGTTCTCTCCTTAGTCTCTCATATCCGGCAGCCTTGTTATCAGATGGGCCCTCTGCTCTCTTCCAAGATCCTTCTCATATTTTATTATGCTGCTCTTACAAATTGTACCACATTGGAAGAAAACCTAAACGTTCTGACAGAAACGCAAACTCAGGGAAGTGAAAGAACATTCACTCATGCTATCCCTGCTGCCAGATACCTTCCAATAAATGAATTAATCTCTGGATATCAGATTCTGATTGAAATGGTGGGCTTCATCGCAGACCATCAGACCCAGCCACTAACCTATCGTCTATCCATCCATCAACTAAGCCTACCCATTCACTTAGCCATTCATACATATATACAATGAGACACCCATCAATCCATCTAAAGCCATCCCTCCATTCCCCCATCAAATGGGTCCCAGACTAGCGGAGTACACTTCCACAACACTTCCTGGTGATAGCAGTGTGCCTGGAACACCAGGGAACTCCTCTACAGCCACAATGGTAGACCCCAACCCATGACAGCCAACCCAGAGCGACTATCCCAAACAGGCTCTGTGCCAGACCCCCCCCCCCCCCCCCCACTTCCCTTCTCCTCTCCTCCCTAACACTTCTCCCCTCCCTCTGTTCATTGGAATACAATCCAAAAACAACACAGAACGCTTGGAATAGCATTCAAAGCGAAGCCAATGCAAGAGCGTGGAAAACAAGGCAGCTATATTTAACGGTTCGCCCCCTCTGTCTGGCCATCAGGGCAGCATACTGTACAGATAAACAGGCTCCCATGGCCCCTGCGGAGCGGCAGAGGCCCACCCATGTGCAGCGGGGCATCGGCCCGCCCGGCCTTATCGCAAAGTCCAAACAGAAGAACTGCTCTCTGATGGACGGATGGATGGAAAGCCGCTCCTCCCTGCGGCACACAAGCAGCCCTTTATGGTCCCTCAGACGCCCGCGCAGCGCCACTTCTGGGCTAATACTCATTAACCGGACAAAGACCTTTCATTATTTACTATAAACGTGAAGAGACAGATGGGGGAGGGCGGGGGGGGAGGACGGGGGAGAAGGACGAGGGGTGTCCAGCGAGTGTGAGGGAGCGAGATAGATGCAGCAGAGCTCTCCTCGAGGAAGTCGCCTGAACCCGACGGAGCGTTTTCCTCCATCACGTTGGAGGCCTCCAATTAGGTTCTCTGACAAAATAAGTAGGAAGCAAGAACAGTGGCTCTTTTCTGTACTTCTTCACACACACAACAAACCCCCCCCCTCACCCGACTGCACTGCACCCTTATTCGCTCTCCTCTTCTTCCCTATGCCCCCCCCCCCCCCCTCCCCTCCCCCAGATGTGCACCAGCTGTGTTCAGTTTGGGCAGCACAGAGGAGCAGTGAAGAGCAGACAGGCGGCGTGAGAGGGCCCACTGAGCCAGGCGCTCAGCTCGGGCCGCTGAAAAGCCGCTGGCCTGTGTTGCGGCCCGCGCCGCGGGGGCCCCCACCCCCCCCCCCGCCCACCACCCCCCCCTCCCCCCCTCATCCACGCCACTTGGTTTCCTCACCTCGGAGCCCGCCAGCCCGCCTCTCGTTACACGCACGTCTGATGTCTGGATGTCTGTCCGTGGCTCTGGCTGCTTTACATGGCTGGCTGGCGTCTCGTCTTTCCACTCTCCTCTCTCTCTCTCTCTCTCTCTCTCTCTCTCTACGTCCTCTTAACGGGCCTCCATTGGTGCGTTTCTCTCAATTGTTAGGCTTAGGTTATGCAATGGGTTTGCTCTTTCTCCTAGATACCCAGTGTGGTGAACCAGGGTGAGTTCATTAACCAGGGGGGTTCCTCTCTGTATTTGGGTCCTTTTAGGATTCCAGAAACACTGGCAGGCCTCTGCTTTTACTGCTGATGACGTTGCTTTGGAACGACATTTCTCTGAAAAGGGTAGAAAATGAGTCTGTCTCATCGCGTCTCCGTGGCGTTGTGTTCCTGTCAGGAGGGCCCAGAGAGGCAGGGTGGCGGTTTCAGGGAGAAAGAGCAGCAGTTGATCTGGAGACAGATGACTGGCCGGGGTCAAACGGCAATGTGTAGGAAATACAAAATAATAGCCTTGTTCTGGATGACAAGTCGCAGACACTTTGGGAATTTATTTATTTGCCCTTTGAGGGTTGTTTTTTTTTAACTTGTGTGTGTTTGTGTGTGTGTGTGCATATGTGGTATGTGTGCGTGCCTTTGTGTGTTTATGTGTGAGTAAGTGAGAGCGACTGAGAGAGAGAGAGAGAGAAAGGGAGAGAGAGGGTGTAAGAAGAAGGAATGAGACAGAGAGAGAGAGAAAGAAGGAGATTATAGTGTGGTGAAGACGGTGTGCCCGTGTGTCACAGAGCATGATTTGTGAGGCGAGGGTTTAAAGTGGACCAGCGACACCAGCAGTGTGTCTACAGTCAGTCTCAGAGTCCAGTTACAACTGCTATTTCAAGTCATTCTCCTCCCAGAGTGAGGGCTCTATAAAAAAACGCCATTACAAAATCTATATCTACATTTTTAGATCTGAAACCCCAATGTTAAAAACAATCACAATATACCACATCTGCTAAAAATATAACACCATGCAATCTTGACAGGTCCAATAAAGGCTGCACTGCAGAACGTTTTTTTAGAAACTATTTTAGTTTTCAAGTTAGGGCCAAATTGCTTTCAAAAGGTTTCTAAAGTGGTTAGAAACCAAAGATTCGACAGGCACATCACAGGGATGGCTGAGAGCCCCCGTGTACAACTGTGAATGAGAATGAATGAACTGTGTCACTTTGTACACAGCACGGCCATCTTATCTGGTTACAGTAGCAGCTAAACAAGCAGCGCCTCTCACCTTGTGACTGAGCCGACTTCTCAGCTCTTGTGGCTCTCCGACTCCCCTGGCGATCGCCATGGCAACCATCACAGTGCAGGCCAAGGTCCTCCATAGTGTTTCCATGGTTACTACAGGGGGTTGCTATAGTAACAAGAATATAGTCGAGGTGGTCCCCGGACCTCTGTCCCAACATGTCTCCTGCCCTCTCGGACGTCCCCCCCACCCCCCCCCCTCCCCCCCCCACCCGATCCGCCTAGCAGAGGACTAGGACTGTGGACCCTGGGGCCATGGCTGCAGCCGTCTCTTCCCTCTCTCTCTGTCGGACACACACTCTCTCTCACACAACGCTCCTTTTGTAGTATGACTTTTATATGTTAAAAACTCACAGGCACGCGCGCACAACACACACACACATGCACACACACACACATGCATCACAAACAACCACAAGCACACATACGCCCCACAGTCACTGTCAGGAACACACCCATACACTGTCTCTTTAGGGGGGGGGGGTTTCTGCAGAATCACTGTGTTGTTTAGGAGTGCATGGAACTAGCTCTGGAGGAATGAGGAGGAGGAGGATGACGATGATAACGAATGACGAAGAAACTAATGATGAAGACGATGTGCCCCAGAGAAGTGCTGCTTAACGGGGAGGTGGGTTTGGACTTCTTCCTCTGTAGCCCTGCAGATAAGAGAGAGAGTGAGAGAGAGAGAAGGAGAGAGAGAGAGAGTGGGGGGGAGAGAGAGAAAATCTGAAAAAGAGACAACATAAGTTCACCCTGACCCAATGGTCCTGCTGCGACCAGGAGAACCTCTCCAATTCAGAAAGAAAAAAAAACCTCCAACTCGCCACCATAGCATTTGAACATCATCCATCCATGGCGTCAGACAAGGAAAGCGCCTATATCTCTCAGTGTGATGGCCTCGGACAAGAGACCCAACCTGGGGCCCTCACTTGGCCCCTCTCCTTTAGCCGTCTGCCAACAGGCAGAGGGGGGAAGAAAATGCAGAAAGGAAGGCATTGATGTTTCAAAACAGCACTGTTTAAAGCTCAGAAAGAGCTGCAAGTAGGCATTATGTCAACGACTGGAGCTGAAACAAGAAAAAAAACGCAGAGAGCAATTTGAGAGCAGCCAGTGCACATCATGGGCAGTCTGATTCTGTTGCTTGGTTGCATGGCCGAGTGGCCACAGGGCTACCTCAATGGGTCTCCTCCATCGCCGCCTGTCGCCTGCAGTCACTGTGCCTTTAAGTTCAATGCAGTTTGGCTCCCGCTGAAACAAAAAAGTGAAAACGCATAAGGCCCAGAAATGAACGGTGTTGTCAGTGATTTCGAGCTTTGAAGTGCATTCAGCCTCTCTCCAGAGAGTTTGTCTGTAGGAGTAAACATTCATTACTGTCTCCCGGCTCCATCTGAAATGAAGGAGAAATGTTTATTTGCTCTTGGAAAAAAAAAAAAAAAAACGGGTTGCTAAAGACATGTCAAGTAAAGAGAATGATTTTTTGGTCTCTGGGAATCCCACTGAGCTGAACTGGTTAACCTTGAAGCTCTAGCAATTCTAGCTGAACCCAAACATGCGGTTGAGACACACGGTTCTGGCAAACCTGCAACCTTTACTCAGAGCTCACCTGTAAAACCAGTACACTAAATGCTTTATTTCCTGCAGGATAAATTAGTGTACTGTGTGTTGAACACACAACTTGACTTCAAGGAAAAACCCGAGGGAGGTATGGGAACCTGTTGTCGTGGAGACCTTTACACATCCTTGACTTGTCTCTGGGGTTCCTTGGCCACAGAAGGCAGTCAGGCACCGGGCGCCGTTCAAAGACTGTATCCCTTTGATAGGCGGGCTCGGCGCCAGGCTCCCACCCAGCTCCTGCTGCCCCCGGCCTGCACACCACCCCCCCCCCCCCCCCCCCCCCCCCCCCCCCCCCCCCTGTCAGGGGAGAGCAGGGGAGAGCGGCCGGGACCAGGGGAGGAGAGAAGGCGAGGAGGAGAGGAGAGAAAAAAGAGAGAGAGGGAATGAAAGCCAAGGAGAGAGAGAGAGCGAGCAGAGGAGAGGAGAGAAAAGGAGAGGGAAAGGAGGGGAGACGTAGGAAGAGGAGAGGAGAAGAGAGGAGAGAGGCCACACTGGCCCAGATGGCTGGCAGCAAAACCAACTTGGAGCCAAAGGTAATCGGAAGCAGGATGGGAAACCTTTTGGTGACGAGAGCAGAGGAACAAGTTGCCCTCCTCAAAAAGAAAAAAATATTTTGGAGAAAAAAAAAAAACTGAGTTCAAGTACCCAAGGGATATAGGGAGGGAGATTGGGGGGGCGAAGAGGAGAGCAAGAGAGAGAGAATGAGGAGGTGGAGCGAGAGAGAGAGAGAGAGAGAGAGAGAGAGAGAGAGAGAGGAGAGAGAGAGAGAGAGAGTAATGTACCGGTAAGTTGTTTTT
>JAXIVH010000727.1:28195-49849 GCA_036785325.1 Urophycis tenuis | reverse complement strand
TTAAGATAGGCGGGGAGAAATATAGTTAGTTTGGATGAAGAGCAATTAAATGATAACTGTTGGTTCCTATAGGCTGGTAAATAACGTAATTGAATAGCCACAACAATAACAACAACAACAACAACAACAACAACAACAACAACAAGAAAACAATAAATACACCAGAGACGGGCCGAGGTGGGCAGAAAGGAACCCGAGGAGAGATTAGAAGTGGGCCGCTCGCGGTGTGTAAGGCATCTTAAAGCGTTGTGAACTCTGCTTGAACCGAGATTGAAGTCATATGGGCCATAAATCACAGAGCCATCCACTCTCCGCCATTCACAATCTGGGAAATACAGGCTAGCGGGATCTCAAACCGGGTGTCAGAGTCGCTGGGTGTTTTCAGGTCCGGCTTATTCAGCCGGAGTGTGTCTTTTTCTTACCTTCTCTCAGCCTCGGGCGAACCCAACGCGGCGACAACCCCGCATCATGTATTATTCCTCATGTTCGGCACCGACCGTGGATGATCAATAAAACAACGAATCCCGGTGCGTCTTTCGCTCTTCTTTCTTCTTTCTACATTCCCCCCTCCGCCTCTTTTTTTTTCCACCCGGTTCTCTCTCAGCTATTTAATTCTACCGGGCTCTCGTCTTGATCCAACACAAGCAGCCCTGTGTAGGCTGCCACCCGCCGCCGGTTTGTAAGAAATCCCGCTCCGTCGGTAACGTCTCGATTCGACGGCTGGCTCCTCAGCAGCAGCAGCGCCCCCGCGACCACCACCGCCCGCACCGCGATAACAGAAGCAGCCTCGGGCTGCGCGCGAGGGAGCCCGTGTTGCGGGGGGTGAAACGGACACCGTGTGGCGTGAACGATTGTCGGCAGCGAGGGAGGACGCCCGGAGAGTGGGGCTCGATGCACAGAGAGGCAGGAAGGTACAGTAACAGGGAAACGACACGCGAGCGAACGAGCGTGCCGAGAGGCTGCCAGCACCCCCCCCCCTCCTCCCTAGCACCAGAGCGCTGGTAGCCTAGTCCAACTTCCCAACGCCGCTTGCTGATAACAATGGCCTCAAATTTCTCCCCCTTTAGCCCCTGTCGCTCAGTAAGTCAGTTGGCGGCGGCGGGGAGACCGTCACACCAACAGCCCCAGACAGGCAGCCCCCTGAGAAAGGAGGGCCCGCCGTGTGAAGTCAACCCGTCTCATTTTGGGCTTTGTTTTTTTTTTATATTTTTCTCATTTCTGTATAGTAGTGTGCGTTGGTTCCTCTTGGGGTGGGTGGTGGTGGTGGTGGGGTGGGGGCGGCGGCGGCGGCGGCGGTGGTGGTGGTGGTGGTGGTGGTGAGTGGGGGGGGGGGGGGTCTCTTCCTTCTTCGTCGGGCTCCGTATATCCCTCGGCAGAGTGTGTTATAGGCCTATCGGGGTTATTCCGGAGGTAATTCCACGGCAGTACATAGCAGGCTGTAGCAGGTGTTGCCTCACATTTCCTTGGGCTCAGGTTGAATTGTGTGAATTGTGTTGTGTTGACAATGCAGGGCCCCGTATCAGCATCAGCTTACTGGGAACAGCGGGCGCTGACTCGCGGACGCCTTGATTCTCCATCAAACACCGCTCAGTGGCGGCTTCATGAACACTCACTCAGGGAAATATATGCTAATTCCACCAGCGCGGATAAGGGGTGTAATATGCCCTCAAGTTAGGCCGCAATGGATCATATTATGCAGGGTGAAAAATATAATAGGCTAGTTACGTTGCAGTACGGCCTATCGTCCATGAATATATTATGAATCGTCTAACTTTACTCTCATGAATACCGTGAGCGCGTTGTTATGATCAAATCCCAGATTTCGGTTGTAAGAATAATAATGGTCCATCGTTAACAGCCATTTGCCTCTTATGTAGCAGCATGTGGCTCGCACAACTTTTTCTGTTTCGGATGTTTGTGAAGAGATACACAGCCCCCCCCCCCCCCCCCCCCCCAAAAAAAAACATAAACATAAACACGCACGCGCGCGGGCACGCGTGTTTGCGTAGTGTGTACGACACCTTTCGAGACGAGTGGCAGCTGTTATGGTGCGTTGGCTTTGTGAATAAAGCCTCCGTTTCAGAAAATCGGTCAAATATGAACATTTTAGGACAATATTAGGTATTTTGAGTGCAGTTGCGGTGGGGAGGGGGCTGTTTATATATAAATATACATGTATATGTTTATATGCCTATATACCGTGCAACTCCATCACCACCAAATGGATTTTCAGGACATGAATTCACGGCTTCTGTTCCTCCGACAATAAGGATTTGTAACGACTTATAGCATACTTCAGCCCATTATCAAACATAACAACAACAAAAACGGGTAAAGTCACAGAGCCATATAGCCCACTGATAGAACAGGCCAAAGAATACTAGCCGAAGCAAAAGTGTGGCTCAAAATACCAATGCCTTTTCTCGATTCACTTTTGAGAACGTGGTACCAAACAAATCAAACAAACACCTCTCCCATGACGCTCTCTCGCTCACTGGCCACGATGTCTGTGTGTATTATTCAGGATGTAACCGCTGTCGATTATGGCTACAGAAGATTTATGACATATCTCACATGTGTGGGTGTGGGAGTGGTGTGTGTGTGTGTGTGTGTGTGTGTGTGTGTGTGTGTGTGTGTGCCTGTGAGTGTGTGTGTGTCTATGTGTGTCTCTGTGTGGTGCCTGTGTGTGTGTGTGTGTGTGTGTGTGTGTGTGTGTGTGTGTGTGTGTGTGTGTGTGTGTGTGCGTGTGTGCGTGTGTGTGTGTGTGTGTGTGTGCCTGTGTGCGTGTGTGCGTGTGTACCAGTGTGTAAACAGCCCACCTTTAAATAGATATCACTTGCTGTGGGGTTTTGAAAAGAACTCAGTGTAGGTGGAAGGTAGGAGAGCAGAATGCCGTTGTCTGCAACTTTCTCTTAAGAGACCCTGGGTGAGAACAAGGGATTTGCTAACTCGTACTAAACGCGGCTAAACGAACGCGAGCTTGTTCATTAACCAAAACTCAAAGTTTTTGTTCTTGAATGCATTCCCACTTTTTGTCTTCTGCCTTCTTTACTCCAGCAGTAGGCGGGGGGGAAGTGAATTCATTTAGATCATAACGTGTTGCCTCTTCACTTAGCGAGATATTACATCTTCTACATGCAAAAACAAACAAACAACAACAAAAACAAAACAAAACATAGGCCTATACTATTCAGGATTAGAGTAAGGCCATTTATTTGAGCGTTTTGATTGAGTGTGATATATAAGCCTCGGGCCCAGCGTGTAAGCGATTTTGTCCGTCAAAAAACTATTAACAACTAAAAACGATCATTTGAATAATAATTAGGCCTATTAGTCTACAATAAACAACTTTTACTTTTAGATATAGATGTATATTATTTATATATATATATATATATATATATATATATATATATATATATATATATATATATATATATATATATATATATATATATATATATATATGCATACACATTTAGCTTTTTAACCATTAATGCGTCCTATTGACTAGACTATAGGGCCTTGTTGAATTATTAATGCCTGGTGTTTCTTTTAGAAAAGCCTACTTACTGATGGTGAGTAAGGTATGCATTATGTCTGTGAAATTTAAATGTTGTGACGTGTTCTCTGTTCCAAATGAACGATACTATTCACAAATGAAGTTATAAAGTCTAGATTATAGCCTAATACAACTGTAAATAACAAATAGCCCCATTAATTGCAAAGAATCAGCAGTAGGCCAGCAACCACTGCGCTTGGGCACTGCAACATCTAAACAAATATGACCTTCTTCCACAGTAGCCCAACTACACAGAGACGTGAGAATACAGGCGTAAAATCACGCTTCAAATACCAGGTTTGCTTTCGTTATCCAGGTGCTGTGGTGTTGCACCAGGTCTATACTAAAAGGACATGCGACACATAATAAATAGGATAGTACAAATAACAACCATTTTATCGAATAGGCCTAATGATAAAGGCCTGTCATGCAAAGGCCCCTTCGGAGTTGCATTGAATATTAAGTGCACTTACTATGACGAACGGAGAAAACCACATGCTTCAATTCATTTTGGGGGGAAATCCAGTTTATAGCTTGGATTGGTTTAAATATTTAAATAATTCGCGATTCAGATGCAATACAATTAGGTTTCGGAGACGTGAAATTGAAAGCAGCGAGCTAATGGCACAATGAACAGAAGCATGAACCACAGTCAGCACGATTACAACGATCAATGGGTATTTTATAGAGGTCGGCTACTATTTTTGGTACTCACCGATAGACTTTTTATTTTGTGTTGTTTTGAGTGAAGAAAACGGCTTCCACAAAGCTCCTCGTCCAAACTGCTGGATGGCAGCGATGGGCCGACATAGGGAAAACAGGAGGGGGAAAAAAAGAAAAATATAGAGAAGCGATCAAGGAGGGGTCTTTGAAAATCCGATAGTGCAAGAGAGCCCTTGTAGATACACTGGACGGGAGGGAAACGGGTCAGGCCCGAGTGTAACGCCGTGTTCAACATGTAATTATTATCTTTTAAATACCTGCATCAAAATACATCGCACCAAAAAGGAAAGCAGCGATTCGATGAGTAAATATTTTTTAATTACCGCAATAAATACGCCATAGAGCTATGGCATCGAAACATGTACATGTATGCTTGGGTAAAATTGTCTACATTTGCTTACAAGTAAGTCTAGTTGAACTACTAATAGTTAAAATACATGCTGCAAATAGCAGGCCAAGGCTGTGCAATGTCACCGAATCTACCACTTGAAAGACGAAGCCAACAATACAGGAGTATAGATTACAGGCCCGAGACCCCCAAAGACATGTAGGCCTAACCTCTGAAAATGCATTCATTAATTTAAATTCGTTTGATTCCACCAGCATGCTTATAATTTTAGTTGAATGTAGGCGCAGCACACAAGCAACCACCAATAATCATATCGAGAAGAAATAAAATAATTAGGCTAATACAATTATAAATAATAAATGCATTTCTGGGTGGAATTTGGCGAACCCCGGGTGAACATATAGTGTTAACGTGTACCAGCACACGATCCAAAAACGAAATAAACGGAGAAACACATGCCCTGTGTAGTGTTCCATCAATACTAGGAAGACCATGGATAACTTCAACATCGGTACCTGTGAAACACGTCCGATAGACCAGAGGTAAGGTGTCAATGTTTGCGTTACGCGAAGACTACCCGCATCCAGAGCGCATCAAAGTGTGCAAATGTACCCAAACAGACCAACCAAGACATTCTAAACGTGAAACAATATATTCCAAGTAGCAAAATACTGATTGCGAGAAATGAGCATCCATATCCGTAAACGGGGATCTTCCGACAGTAAAACGATTTAAAAAAAAAAGGTTGCAATAATTGAACAGCATCCACTCTGTTTTGGAGAGAAGTCGAGTGAAAATCACTGTCCGTGTTGTTGCATAGCGGCTGTTATTACTGCTGGAATAAAATCGTTGGCCGCTTTGCTTCTCTGTTTCCTCTCCTGACAGCTTCCCCCAAACACATAAATCAAAACCAAGGATCCCCGACCTCCCCACTACGAGCCTACTACCACTACTACTACGACGGAGGCCTGCGATGCTGCTATAAAGTTATTTATTGTCTCCTTCCGCGACATCCACACAGGACTTTGGCTACCTTCCATGATCATCGTTAAGGCCAGGGGTGTTTTCCTCCGTCCTCTCGGGTAAACCTCGGTAGCTTGCGGGGACGCCTTCCTACCCCTGCGACCCAGAGCAGTTCACTAGTCTAAAGTTGCCTAGAAAGTGATGCCGGGTCGACGCTGCCCCTGTCGACTAGCTTAGCCTGCTAGCCTAGCCCCCCCGAAACAAAGGGAGGAGGTTGCTTTTCAGTTCAAGAACAGCTGATGAGCCACATTTTTTTTGTCGTCCTCCCCCCAAAAAATGAAAGCTTTCTTACAGGAGACATTTGTAATGAAATCAAAGGGGTTTCACCTTTTAATTAAACAACACTCATTAGGATGGAAATGAAACCAGGGCAAGCTGCAAGCATCCAGATCTTTGCATGCATAATCTAACAAATGTACATGGTAGGCATGCATGCAAATGCAACAGAAGCAATGGATAGCTTAGTCTTTCTAATAATATATATATATATATATATATATACTGTATATATAAATATATACAGTATATATGTAACACATGAATGGTAAAAGCATACTGATCCTGCAGCTAAGCAACTAAACACAAGCTCTGCTTCCTTATTTCTGTTGCTTTCAACTTCTTTATCAGCATTTCACTGCTTTATCTCTCCAGTGGTCTGGTGGTGCTGTCACAGGGCTGCACACGCACACACACACACACACACACACACACACACACACACACACACATACATACACACATACACACACACACACCATACACACATACACGCACACACACATACACAAAACGCGCACACACATGCACACACACACGTACACACACACACACATGCTACACACACATACACACATGCACACACACACATACACACACACACGCACACAAACACACACACACACACACACACACACACACACACACACACACACACACACACACACACACACACACACACACACACACACACCGATTGATCTATAGATTACAACCAGAGTCAAATCTATAATACCTGAAATGGGAATAATCACAGTTCAGGACACACCTTGCTATCACAATAGTAATTCCTAGGGCTACTAAACGTGACCTATCATTTACCATTGTGTTGGGGTCTTGGTTTCCTAATATCACCAGCCTGTGGAGCACGGCTGCTGCCAGCAACACAGAAGAGACAGATTGTTGCAGAGCTATCCAAGTGACCTTTGGCACGGAAGAGTATAAATAAGTCACTGTGTTTAATGATCAATCGACAAACCAACTGCTTTGGAATCCCTGTTTTATAGGCCATTTTATGTGTTTACCAATTCATTACATCTCAATGCTGGCTACCGTTTTGGCAGGCCGGCATAATATTTATTTACACACAGACTGGAAATACTGGATCTGTGATACTTTGAAAAGACAATCATTTGACACCTTTGTTTGAAGTAGCGAAAACCGACACAAAGTGAGTGATGATCACAGACAGAAGGAAGGCCATGGACACAAGAACGTAGTCGTACACAAACAAATAAGCTAATAAATACCGTAATAAATACAAAGTTGAAGCGCGACGTGAACACAGCGGGAGACAGCCTGAACTGTGAGCTACTCGTCACTTCAAGGGAAAGAAGTCACTCAGAAGAAGATGGAGGACTTTCCCAGAGGACGCTATGAACTACTATGAGCAACAGACTCAACGTCTAACTGTTGTTGCATGTCTGGATAGTGTATACTGTACGTAACTTATATTACACTTTGCAACTTTCTTGTCCTTCATATCCTATTGTCGTTGTTGTTGTTCTCATCCTTATTCTTCTCTTCATTTGTGTCACTGTTATTCGGATCATTGTTCTCATGATTGAGATGAATCCCGCTTGGTGCGCTCTGGGATTCCCATCCCCTCGATGGGAGGACGCCGCATCATCACCACCGACACAATCAGGCCAAGTGATGACAAACCGGCCTCGGACTGCTGCAGATAGTCTGCCTGGCGTCTCATCTCCTCTCCGGGAGGAGGAGACCCACGTTTCAACACCGCCCGGCCTGGTGGTGGTGCTGGCTGGCCCGGGGGGCTCCAGAACACCCCCCCCCCCCCACCCCACCCCCCACCCCCCACCCCCACACCAGAAAGAGGAGTTTCACAATGGGAGGGAGAATACAGAAAGAAAAGAGGCAGGCCAACGAGGCTGGAGGGCCGTGTGGCCGTGAAGGGGTGAGGGGCGGAGCTTCTGAAGTCATTTGTGATGTCATTGGACATGGCTGGGGGACGGGACGGCCGTACAGTTACCTCAGAGCTACAATTGAATATATTTGAAGCTGGAAACAGATATATAAGATAGAGGGGGTAGAGAGAGGGAGAGAGAGAGAGAGAGAGAGAGGGAAAAAGAGAGAGAGAGATAGAGAGAGAGCAGAAGTGGCTGGGTCCAAATTGGTGTTTGATTGAACCCCAAGGCTAACTATTCTCCTCAATGCATGCAGGTTGGTCTTGGCTCTCAGTCTATTATTAAACATCCTACTTGTGAAATTGAACTTCCATTTCATTCTCTGAGTCCCCGCGACCCTGACTGCACACATGGTGGCCTATCAATCAGCATGCATGGTGATTTAAGATTGGACCGCTGCAAAAACTGTGGTAGAATTATGTAGTTTCAAATTGCATCGTACACATTACTCAACCTTGAAAAGCACTTCAGAGCGTGTATGCTTTATCTATATTGGCGTATGTGGACATTTATTATTCCAGAGAGCTTACGCACCTCATTCATAAATATGGGTAAAGTATTGAAGATTGTGATGAATAATAAATATCCCGATGTCAATGCATATAGCCGGTCGGCATGAGATTAGATTGCATGAGGCTAACTATTTTCAGATGAAGCGAAGCTTAAAGATGTAGCGTGCGGCGCATTTCTGCCTGGCGAGAGCCGGCAGACACAGCATGCCGGAGCACGTCAACACGCCACGCTACGTTTCTCAATCACCGCGGGGTGAGTCACCGCGAGCCGGAGGGCGTCAAACCTCTCAGACGCCACCGTTTCCTAACAGAGTCGTTTGTAGTTTGTTTGTGGCGCGGTGGCTCTTCGCTAAGCTCTTCACAGCGCTGCCATCAGATCCCATGCGCTAACGGGGGAAATCTTTAAGAAGTGGAAATTACAGCGAATGATCGAGAGACTGAAAACACCGCAGCACAGTCCTGAGTGAACCATAAAGCGCGACAGAAACTGGCTGATGTTAAGCTAGTGGTGACTAGAAAAGGGGTCTTTATGAGTACCAAACCTACAGTATTTTTAACCAATACCATATTATTTTGTATTAATTAGGTGTTAGCCAGAGCCAGATTTTTGTTATTTGGTCCAAACATAGAGAAAGGCTGTCTGGCCATCTGGTTCCAGTAGAACACTATGAGCTAATAGTCCAGTCAAACAGGGTCCACTAAAGATGTTGTTTTTAGCAAAAAAAGAGGAGAGAAATGTTGGGGGCAATTTAGGCGTTTTCGATGGTTTTCCTTGCAGTAGGCTGAAGTTCTACTAGCCTCGAAAGGCCGTTTCGCAACACTTTGGCAGACCTACGCCAAGCCATTTTGGCATTACAGATTTCAGATACACTTCACAGTGGACTCTTTCAGCGTTGGGTTAGGCCTCGGTCCCATGACCTGATCATTTGATTGGACCTATCGGTATCAAAAACATTTAGCAACATTTGATCACGCGTCTTGAAAGCAGAAGAGAAAAAACAGAAATGCAAGTGCCTAGCACTTCAAAGCTTTTTATGCCAGTTTGTGTTAAGTACCATCACTGTCTATCTTTGGCCTGTAACGTTTCACTTAACCACCTTAGCCTCAGATTCCCTCCCCCTGTGTGACATCACTCTAGTCTGTCCCACGACACGACGCATGCATCAGAGGGGACCTGCGTCACCGTATTCTAAAGTCTTGGTTTTAATGCACGTCTTTTGATGAAAGCGGCTCTGAGGCTGGGAGCGGTGTAAAGTTGTATTTAATTGGAACCAGTTCGGCCTCCCTGGCCCTGCGCAGAACCAGCACTTTTGAAAGCCTCGGAATACTTCCCTCTGGCGCAACAAAGTCCTGCCATCAGCTCCTTCCTTTGACAGAGTTAATCTTTATCAGAGATGCTAATCTTTAACCTAGAACTCAAAGAGTGCTTTTAGGGAGGGGGGGGGGGGGGGGGGGGGGGGGGGGGGGAGAGGGGGGGGGAGGAGGGGTTGTGAATGTGCATAGTTGCGTGCGTTTTTTTGTATGTGTCAGTACTTGGAGGGTCACAGAAGGACAAGAAACTGAGTGGGTCAATTTGCCACTCGCCGCTTCAGGGCCAAGAAGAATAGGTGTGTGTGTGTGTGTGTGTGTGTGCATGTGTGTGTGTGTGTGTGTGTGTGTGTGTGTGTGTGTGTGTGTGTGTGTGCATGTGTGTGTGTGCGTGTGTGTACGTGTGTCTGCGGTGTGTATGTGTGTGTGTACATGTGTGCAGTGTGTACTGACTATTAATTATTTAGTATACTTTACAATGTAGTAATCTGTCATGTAAAAGGCGATGGGCTAACCCTCACAATGTGCAAAACAAAAGTTTATTATTACTACAATTAAGTGAGATGTGGATTTTGGTCCACCTATTCTCCTGCACATATTCTGAAGTTTTCAATAATCACCACATGTTAATTTCTGGACAGCATTCAGAGACTGGGTTGAAGTCTAGGTTAGCTTAATGTCCCGTGAAATGGGCTTGGCTAAAGTTACAAATAAAAAAAAGCCAGATTGGTTTATACTGTCTTCAGGTCTTTCAGTCTCAGGACCCAACAGAACCTACAAACTGACTGCGAGTCAATTCAACGTACATAAAGTTCTTATTCTAAGGTAGCCCCCGACGAAAGCGTACAGACTCTGTGGATTGTCCCATTCGATGTCTGGATATGTCTGGCATGATATGAGGTTGTAGACCACAGCTTAGAGGCCTAATTGTTTTGGATGTACTACAGTCCTGAAGGATGAATCGAGCCTGTATCTGTTACCTAACAAGGCCTTTCTCTGATGACACACAGATTGAAAAAAAAAAAACACAGCAAGTGGATGTAACATAATCATGATGCTGGGCCCACAACAGTCAGGCCTGGTTGTCGGCATTTCCCTGCCAAAGATAGTACCCCTTTGAAACACATCAAAAGCTGTCCACTCATACACATCTGCACACTCAGCAGCCTGGCTTGTGGTGGATGTTGTTTGCCTATTGCACTAAACAAATAGGGATATTTAGGATGATTTGTTTTTACATTGGAAACACATAACATATAACCCTATACCTAATCCTATTGATTGCACTGATCTGATTGTCTGAAAGTCTTTAAACTGAATCTAAAGGTCCAATCAGGGACAAGGCAATGCTACCGTGTTAGGAAGGCAAAGGGGGAAACTTGGGCATAAGACCTTTTGGTTCAAGCCTTTTTTTTTTTGCAGCAGCAGTTAAAAAAGCTCAGGATGAGTCTGGTGCTAAGCTGGTTGCAGGGACTCTGACGAATCACATTCTTCACCGTGACGTCATAATCCATTACAGTGGCATTCCACTTTGACTGTGGTAGGTTGGGCTTCGTGTTCGATGTGTTATTAGGAGCACAAATAGATGTTTTTATTTATTTATTTATTTATTTATGTATTTGATTCTTGCTTACTGTTTCTTGTTCATTAGCACCTTGTTTGGTCTTGATATAGTTGTTAAATTGAGGGTCACATCATATGCTAATTAGCAAGTGAAAAATGTGAAATGCAATTAATGTTCAATTAATTTCTGACAATGTTACATTTAATTAACTTTGTTTGGCAATGCATGGTGGTGCGCTCATCAGACAAGTACCACACATCAATTCTGTCCCTTTGGCCATTTGCTGTTGGTGGTGGTGGTGGTGGTGGTGGTGTGTGTGTGTGTGTGTGTGTGTGTGTGTGTGTGTGTGTGTGTGTGTGGTGTTGTGGCAAGGGTAAGGACATTTGTGATTCTCAGAGAAAGAGAGGCGGGAGGGGGGCTTGACTAAAACGCGCGAGCGTCTTCTTGAGTAAGCAATCTTTTCACAGGGCAATAAATCACAGTGCTACTAAGATGCGTCTTCGTTTTTTACACCTTGCCATCAGTTCTCTATTCACTACGACTCACTCAACCCCCTCCACGAAGCACGAACACACACACACACACACACACACACACACACACACACACACACACACACACACACACACACACACACACACACGCACACACACACACACACACACACACACACACACACACACACACACACAGAAACATGCACACACACGTGCGCGCACTGCCCCTCTCTCTAAACACAAGACGCAACTGCACTTTTCGCCGTGAGTAAACTTCCTTTTAAATGATAGGTGCACGCGGGGGAAGGCTAATATTAATGTCTTGACAGACAAACAGAGAGGTGAGGAGAGAAGGAGCGAAGAGATCGAGAGGGGACACCGGCAGATAGACCTCGGGACAGAGGTAAAGCATGACAGGAGAGGCAGAGCGCGGGAGAAAGAAAAGAGAAGAAACGAGGCACCCTTTCCCACCCCCACCCCCCTATATCTGTTACCTATTCTAAAGCATCTGTCTTCGGGTGCCTCTAAACGTGCGCCAACGCGCGCACTCAAATAGAGGAGGAAAAAAAAAGTTGTAGGATTTGTGGCTGGCCGGCATACGGAAACACCCCGTGGATGCGATGTTGTGACGAGAAAGAGCGGGGTCACACAACAGATAATTAATGACATGTAAGAACGGCGGAGCGCGCGGGGATGGTACACGTCAAGGAAGACACACACGGTTAAAAACGGAGCGTGTCGGTGGCAGCATCGCGGAGCCGCAGACCTTACCTGCTCTAATGACTTTTTCTTTTTTTGATATGCCTTTTGTCTTCGGTCTTGTTTTCCCGGGATGCGGGGCCGTGGCAGCTGGCTAACAGAGAGCTTCTGTTTTCGGACACCGTTTGTCACCAATGGACACACTGTTTGGAGTCTTAAATCTGGGCGGAGCAGACAGGAAAAAATCCCCTTCTCGAAAATCTTGGATATTGAATTTTGTTGGGTGCGACGTCGCCCAACGTTGGTATACATATTCCTATTTAAATCGTCATTTTTCCCGTTGGGTCCATGACGGGTACTCAAACAAAATATCTACATCTATTTTTGTTTATGTTTATTTTTTGGTTATTAGGCGACCATATATAAAACGTAGGCTACTTGTAATTAGTATTCACATTGTATAGGCCTGCTGGTTTAGACATTGTTAAAACAAACTCAACACCGTGTTGCGTGAGTGATTTAATGGTCACTTTTGGGGGAAGTTATAAATCCCTAACCAGTAGCCTGGACCATAAATCTAAAGCCACGGGCGCGCTAATTGGCGGTGAACTGCTCAGACTGGGCTCGGGGTGCTAAGCGAGCGCTCCTCTTGTCTGTGCGGCTGCAAAATGAGCGCTGTGAGCCGCCGGTGTGATTTCAACTCCTAAGGGCTTTTCTCTCATTTATCTCCCTCGCGGACTTGAACATACAAACGTACACACAACTTATGAAAAACCAAGAAATAACACATTTTAGGCCATGAGTACTATTTTTTCTCTTTTTTTTGCCTCGCGCGCAAGGCTGATTCCCATGGAATCTGTCTCCTCACTCGTGGATCGAGTTGAGACAGCTACAGCTATCACTCACCGTATTTTACTCGTGGTCTATCCACTCTGGCCTGTGGGCTGTTGTGATTTTTTTTTGTGTGCGACGGCTATAACTCTTCGTCAAACTTAACAATCGTTTAAGGACAAGCCAGAGCAGTGAGTTAGATTCCTCATAGAATCCCATAACTCTTCAATTCCTTTGGATGGACATAGCGTTTCCGGTCAATTGGATCGTTAACCCGTGCTCACTTATTTTGACCTCATATAAATAAAGGAAAGGCCCAAATACAACCGAATTTTGACTCGCAAAGCAACACTCACACGCCGCCGTCTGTCCGCGACCCTCTCCCCTCCACTTCGCCTGCTTTCCTGTCTGTCCTCTTCTCGCCCTCTCCTTCTCCCCGTGAAATGGACAGCCGTGAGTGTATCTGGGTTGTTCTCTCGGTCTGTTCGTGCAGATTGACACGGTGAACTGCTGGTGAACCGGGTTGGACTGACAGGACAACCACCGGGTTAGCGCAAAAGGGGTTCTGTTTCTGTTCTGCCAATAGGGAGTCCGGGGTGTGTGTGTGCTGCAAGAGGACTTCGAGCTAGACCGACCTCCACTGAGCCAGATGGACCATATTAGAGGCCTATATTGTGTACTTAAAGCCAACCATCAAGCAAACATGGTAGCGGGACGGGGTGGAAGACACAAACACGTTTATTTCGTGAATTTAAGTTAATCTGGTGCAGAATTGTCTTACCTAAACTTGCAATAAGCCTATTTCAGATAGAAATTATCATTACCAACGTTGGTTGTAAACTTTGGCATCTGTTTTGAAGCCCAGTATCAGTGATATCAGTGTTTTGGGTAGACTGAGTGCAATATTGTTTGTAGTGACACTTAAAAGGTGTAACTATGTGTTTATCAGGAGGCTTTATTCGACGTCCGTAGATTTGTTTAATTCATCCAATATCCGCGCTTGACTGAATTGGTTGGTTGGCTTGACGATCAGTAAAAGCTAGGAACGAGAACCTGACCTCGAACACATTTCTTTGCTTCTGTAATGCGGTCGAGCCCTCCTCTTGCGAGTCTATTTGTGTTATCTGCCCACGCGTATAGACACGAGGAGTCCCACCACTCCACCACGGTGACATTCACACGCACTCTCACGCATATTTGTTAGTTTGCTTGTTGTTGTGTAGGTTTTGGTTGTTGCTGTCGTTGTTGTTGTTGTTGTTGTTGTCGTTGTTTTTTTTTTTTACACGAGGCGGATACACATTGGGGGGACGAGCATAGACAGATAAATCAAAAGAAGGAGGGAAGTTAAATCACGCAGATGCAAAAATCGCTATGATTGTAATGAAAGAGAAAAGGGGAGAAAGCCCCGTCTCGCGTCCCTCCGTGTGGAAACATTACCGAGCCAGCAGCTCGCCTCTCTTATCGCTCTCCTCCATGCAACTCCCCGGCTCGCTCGAAAAAAAGGGGGAAAAAAGCACTGCTCGCGGGCTCTGGATACGGTTTCAACCGGTAATTTTTCATGCTCGCTGAATCACTGCCCTAGTGCAGACGATTATAAATTAGCGCTGGGTTTCTTATTGATTTATTTCTGAACGGCTAATCGTCCCCACGCGAGAAGATCCCTGAACATACTTGGCCGCGTGCAGCCTCAGAATGCACGTCTGCTTATAAACAACAACTGGGGTTATTATGCTTATACAATAATGTTGGTGATAATAATAATAATAATAATAATAATAATAATAATAATAATAATAATAATAATAATAATAATAATAACAAGAATAATAGTAATAATCATAATAACACAGATAAACCAACTGAGGCCGTTAGATAAACCACATTTATTCGGTTTAATTCTTGCCTCCTTAACGTCTAAGGCCGTCGATTTATGGCACTACATGGGCCACAGATTTATGTGTAACTGCAATAAAAAAAACCTCGAATTAGTGTTGTTTTCAAATCCTTCATGGCGGATTTGTATTTGAGCCCCACTAAAACGCGTGTGATGTATGGTTTCTTGTACGATGGTCATTCAGTTGGACTGCAAGAACACTGTGGTACGGCCATGCAAATGGATGGATTTGAATTTTTCATACTTTTACGAGCGGGGTAATTTTCCATCGTTTGTATTGGGTCGATTTCTAAAAGTGTTTTTTTAATAGATTAAGACCCATTAGACGTATTTTTGCCAACAAATATCTATCTTTTCTATCGTATTTCGTTGCTTTTTTATTGGGTCGATTTCTAAAAGTGGTAGTTCATAGATTCAGACCCATGAAACGTTTTTTTTTTTTTTTTTTTTTTTTACAAAGAAGGATATATTTTCTATCGTATTTCGTTGTTTACACTGACTTTTTGATAATACAATGCGCACAAACAAAGAGAGCGATCTGCATAGTTTTCCAAAATAGGATATGCATTAATTCATTCATCTTTTACTTAATTCCCACGTTTTTTTGTCTCGCCGTGTGTCTCGGTGGCCTCTTCCACGGAGAGGAGTGCACCGCTGCCGGTCATGGCTGCATTGTCTCGCCGCCGCCCTTGCTGTAGTGAGTGGGAAGACGTGGGACGGTACACCTTGAGTCAATGTCTGTCCGCGTGTCAGCCCTTTGTGTCTTGTGCAGCACAATGACGGCCACTGTTCAGTGAAAACCGCGTCAATGAAAAAAAACCGGATCAAACTGACGAGAGATACGCGACGTTCGGGTATATAGTCCCTTCTTGTGTGCGCGGCGCGTCTGCTGTGCATTTAGTGGGGGTTGGAATGTACGGAGAGCTGTAGCGTTAGGCGTGCTTTCTTTGTTCCGTCGTATATCGCAGAAACCTTACGTAAGCTTTGGGCGAACGAAGAGCATTTCACACGCTCGTCACAATAGGTTTTTAGAACGGGTTATTTCGGTTTAAAAAAAAATTGGAGATGCACGTGACGTCACAACGTATAGCACTACAGGGCCATTCCTGTTGCTATAGGGGTAGACCTCCTGTTTGATCAATTATTTCGTCCTCATATTAAAATGACGTCACAGTGGCTTGTTGTGGCTAATGGCATATTGTGACTTTGACTAGGCTATTTATGCAGCCTGTTTACTGAATGTGCTTTGAATTTAGCAATGAACCAATTGCCATGCTACACACAGGAGACACAATAAGAGGGTTCAATTCAAACATGTGCTGCCTTTAGGACATTACATCATCTGTTACAGTAGTAACGTTGACATTTAGCCATTTTAAGCGTCTGCCTTGTTCCTCTCGGACCTGACCAGGCAGACTTCAAAGCCACAGGACAGGCGTTTAAGGATATTGTTGTTGTTGTTGTTGTTGTTGTTGTTGTTTTTCTTTCCAAGGCTTAGTTGTCACTATAGTCAGATAGGAAACGGAGATACCTAGCGAGATGCAAAGGGATGGAGAGAAATCACGTCCCTCCCCATCCCTCTCCTTCCTGCTCCTTCTGGTTTCATTTTTTTCAGGTACTCATCTGACCCCCCCCCCCCCCCCCCCCCCGCCCCTGCGATATATCCACAGAAATGAGCCGAAATATTGGTTTTGACTCAGCAGCGGACAACAGCGGCCGCGGCAGGAATACACATTTTGAAAAGTGCTGCGCCTCGCTGGGGCCGCCATTAATATGTTACGGGCAGCTAATTTAGTTACGATAAGGTACGCATTAGAGGAGATGACTAAGTGGAGGGGCGGGTGGTTTGAATGCGGAAGAACCCCTATTGGAAAATAGATTTGCATGCACGCCCATGTGCAAGCATGTATTAATCTATAGTCCCATACAGGCCTAGATATGCACGTAATGTTCTCAATGCATTGGACCTATTTTTGTGTTTATTATTATTATTATTATTATTATTATTATTATTATTATTATTATTATTATTATTATTATTAATATTATTGTTACTGTTATTGGTATTATTATTATTTAATTATTATTCAATATTGTTATTATTTCTAGTATTGATAATATTGTTGTAGTTGTTTTGATATAAAAAAGGTGTTATATAAACAGACAAATAAAACAATTGCTTTAGCCTGTGCTTGTTTGACATTTTTAACACGCATGGATGGATGAACGACATGAACGAGATTCCCCATGTCCCTGTACCTACGATCCAGCCACACCGCAGCCACGGGACCGGGCCCGGCGGAACCAGCGGGGAAAGAAGACCCTGTTGAGCTTGACTCACCGGAGCAACTCCTCCCAACCAGCCAGCATCATGCAATGGATAAACGCTGTCTGTGGCCACAGCGTTATAATCACACTGTTTAGATTGCATTGCTATTACTGCATCAGCACAGTCGGATAGATGACACCACGTGCATGTCTGAAAGTGTTTTGACTATTAGGAGGATATATTTGAATACACACAGACACACACACACACACACACACACACACACACACACACACACACACACACACACACACACACACACACACACACACACACACACACACACACACACACACACACACACACACACCATAAAATCACCAGGGATAGCCTACGTGTGCAGGTTGTAGTCCAACGTGGAAAAGCATCATCCACACCAACATACAAACAAGAAACAGAGGAATGCGAAGGAGAAAGGGTGACTTCTGCAGTTGAAACGGGGAAAACGACCTTATCCACCATATCTCCTCTCCCAGCCACACTCAAACGGCAGGAGAGAGCTACATGCTGAAGGCTCTGAGCAAAGGCAGAGACATAGCGAGTGCTGACATGAAAAATGTTGCACAGTTCCAGTCTACTAGACGTCCAAAGAAAACAGACTCGGCAGAAAAGCTTACAGAGCGAGGCTGGGAATCTCACGTATATAAGTTGCAGCCGAAATTAGGAGGGCAACGACGAGCCATTGTGCAATGTATAGGCAAGCAATCAATCGCAGTACTTATGAAATCCAAGGAACTATATGGGACTGAACGAGTCCAGGCTAGCTTTTACGCAGACAAAATTACATTGACATGACATGAATGGTAATATCAACATATTGCCAGGTACAGTAGCTAACCCAATGCATGCACACAGTCCATACCTTTATATCGTAATATATTCAAGGTTGAATTTCAACGTATATGCTAACCGGCTACAGATGAACACCATATATGCTTGAAATCTATAAATGATATTCCGGCTTATCCATCGATCCTTTTTCTCACAAACATCATCCAGCAGACGCTCGATAGACATTGTGCCACATGAACTAAACACATCAAAAGCCCAGAGCCACAGACATCCATTTTATGGGCAGTAACCATGTTGATCCAAGCGCCATGCGAATCCTCACAAGAAACACGCAGGCAACAACACATGAGAAAGCCAGCATTCAATGTAAAAAACAACAACAACAACCACCAGACCATTAGGGAATATGGCTTAGACACAGGATTTGAAATGCAAAAAAAACAACAACCCAAAACGAATCGCTTGGTCGACAACGAGAGGAAGACTCCCGCGGATCGCTCGGAGTAAAGCTAACGGCCAAAAATATGAATAAAAGAGACCAAACGAAGACGCGGCGAAATCCCTTTCCCCTTTCCCTTCTCGCCTCTCTCTGTCTCTCCCTCTCCTTCGCCTTTCATGTTCTTCCGCGTTCCGGGTGTATCATCAGTCCATCGACAATCATTTTACCCACTCCCCAGCAGTGGAAAAATGATTTATCGCGGCCGGGACCATAAACAACAGCACTCCCTCACAAACACACAATGGCAGCCGCGGCCGCACGCTGACACTCCACCTCACTATAAATCAAGAGAAGAAGCTAGCTGAAAAGAAAAGGGGGGAACGGGAGAGGGATAGACACGAGAGTCAAGGGGATATAAAGAGATATAGAGCAAGATAGAATGTGATGGGAGCGCGATGAAGAATCATGTCCAAGTGTTTGCTAAAATACAAACCGCTATCGGCTATGATTGCATTAATCTGACTTGCAAGGAGAGCGGCTGTAGCCTAACCCCCCAATACACACACACACACATACACACACACACACACACACACACACACACACACACACACACACACACACACGCACACACATACACTCACTCAAACTCACACTCACACACACACACACACACACACACTTCTTGCCTCGGCGTATAAACAGTGATGATGAAAGGAGGGGGTAAACAAGACATCACATGCACACAGGGATGGCGAAAATGCAGAATAAGAAGGAAATTGTGGACATATTTACCACGATGTTACAACATGATTTCATGTACAGTGCTGCAGGAGAATATGAGCGCGGTATAGCGGCGGCGCGGTTGTGCACTTGCGTAGAAGCCTAGTTTCCCCCCATGCAGTTTCCGCATCCCCTTCCTTCCGCAATACTCACAGCGTCCACCACGACCCGCAAGACGCACGCCCGTCCAAATTTGTTTTATTGCAGCTTCCTCTCTTTTCTCTTCCCTCTCCCTCTTCCTCTCTCTTTCGACGTTTCTGGTGTCTCCTCTTCTCCCCCACTCTCTCTCTCTCTCTCTCTCTCTCTCTCTCTCTCTCTCTCTCTCTCTCTCTCTCTCTCTCTCTCTCTCTCTCTCTCTCTCTCTCTCTCTCTCTCTCCCCCCTCTCTGTCTTTTTTTCCTATCCCCTCGCCGTTCTCTGCTGCTATAGGGGGTTTTCTTTTTTTGTTGGAGGACAGTTGAATTTTCCACGTCAGACACAGTCTAGGGCAGCACCATGTCTTGCCGTTATATTCCTGACGAAAACATATCTATTCTGCAACCTCTGCATTAATTATTTAATGAATCACGTGACAAGTTAAGGGGAAGGGGCGGAGGTACATGTGTGTATCTAGTTGGAGGGGTTGTGGGTGGGGGGACCGGGGTGGGTGTCGGGGTGCGTTTGCTCGTCTCCTATCCTCTCGGTTCAACAAATAGTTCGTGGGACCCATTCGGACCCGCAACCACAGATGACTTAACCTTTGTTCAGATTCATACCTGAGGTAAAAAATAATAATAAGGGAGAGATGAAATCGAACACAGCAGTGTGTTCCACATAAAGTAGAGGTCAAACATGGCGTAGGCTACACAGTGTGAGAGCCATTGTGACGGAGCCTCAGATATGACATGTAAAATCACGTTATGCCTCTGTCCTCATTTCTTTGTCTTCTGCTTGTGTTATTCTCAAGAGCTTTGTGGCTTCCCCAGCATGGAAAAAAATGACTTTCTGACTGTAAACATGGCCTCTTGGTTTTAATAGTCCTACATCTTCAGAAAATTGATTAATTCGATTAGAAAAGGCAGGCCTTTATTATGTACGAATGTAGAAATTATATTCTTTGTCACATTTTTCCTCTTGCAATTAAATAGAAAGAATAAAATAACCCCCAAATTGCCCATTAAAAACATAGAAACAATGTCTTACGTAGGTACAATTATTGTGATATTAACGACGTCGATAGACGTTTATATCTCAAACTCATCGTGAACGACAGAAAGGGGAATGACATCCGGTGTCATTATTTTAAAATAATTCTTCTATTTCGATGTTATAGCCCTATGCCGGAGACACAAATAGCTTTTCAGTTCGACGTGGGGGTTTCTCCAAATATAGAGTCCACCTCATTATTAACAAGTTTAGCCGGTGGGGTGCCCGTGGCGCAAGGCGTAATGCGTTTAGAAGAACGGGCAGGAGGTGTTATTTAGAAGTGAATCAAAGACAGGTAGCACGCGGCACCAAAATTGGGTTGTGTGTGTGCAAGGAAAGGGGGGGGGGGGGGGGGGGGGGGTAAAATAAATGGGAAAAGACGGAGAGCGAAGAAAGGGGGGTACCGGAGAAGAGCTCTCCTACTGCGAGGGTTAGGGTAGCAACAATGGAATGATGGAATCCCTCCGATGAGCTCTCTCCGGAGCTCCGAGTCTTCCCTCCAAACAATGGAGCTCGAGGCGGCGTCTAAATATAGGCTGAGGCTGAGGAGACCCCGCAAGAAACGCGCCAAGGTCAAACAATAGTCCGGGAAGGCCTATATTTTTTATTTGTAAGACAACGCTGTTAAAAAATACCGTTGTCTCCACGAATAAACACCGAATAAAATATAACACATAAGGAAGGAAATAACAGGCCTGACAAAAGCGTTTTCCTAAATTCACTCCGACAAGCCTACCTTCTTTTTTATGTTTCCATTTTTACGCATCAAAAAGCGTTAAACAGCTATCGTGTTTGTGTGGCACTCTGGTGGTTTCCTTCGAGTTCCGTGGGATGCGGTACTTCTTTGAGCTTTTCCACACAAGATGAAAATCAAACATTTGCGGTGGTGATGACGGCGTCTGTAATGATGGCCATAAATTACAGCAATCACGTGGAGAAACAACGGCTCAGATAAGTAGCC
>JAXIVH010000727.1:20695-23195 GCA_036785325.1 Urophycis tenuis | reverse complement strand
CGGCCCTTGACCTGCCGGGGTGCCCTTGAGCAGACCAACCTGCGCCCCCTGAACCGCTCGCTGGCTGTCAGTCGGCCTGGTGGAGAAATATCTACCAAATCTGCCTTGACGTGTGTAGGAAAAAACAAAAACAAACCGACAACGTCCTGAGAGGAATCCCTGAGACATCCCATAATGTGATGCGTTTGTTGCCCTGCGCGCCAACGAGACCCTCGGTGAGACCCTCAACGAGACGGAGACGTGCAGAACATCTCCATAACGACTGTAAATTGTATTGATTTAATCTGTGCTGTGCACGCGGGGGGGGGGGGGGGGGGGGGGGGGGGGGGGGCTGGCTGGCAGAGCAGCACCAGACCACTCATGCAGGTGTGTATGTGTGTGTGTGTGTGTGTGTGTGTGTGGGGAGGGGGGGGGGGGGGGGGGGGGGGGTCGGTCCTGCCTGGTCCCAACGTGAGCGGGGGTCTTTGGAGGTCCAATGGGTGATCCTGGGACCTCCGCGCCCGCCATGGGAACCAAACCCGGGACCACGGTATTCACTGTGACTGCTGAGTCATTTAGGAGCCTTTAATCCAGGGTGGAGGTGGAAGTGGGGGGGGGGGGGGCTTTGTGTTTGTTGATACATGAAGAACAGGTAGGGCTCGGGGGACCTCGCTCTGTGACGCCTATTACCGAAAAACCTCTCAGCTAGGAGTCAAAGATCCTACACACAGCGACGGCTACCCTAAATATTTGCCCACACAAAGATGGCATGACTGCACGGGAAGCACATACAACATTGTGACATGTAAAAAAATATTTCTTTAAATTCACCCTCCACCTACACTGGATAGTGTGTATACAAAAAAGTACACCTGTTTTAATTAATTGATAATTAATTAGTAGCTATTTGGGGTTGTGCTAATTAGGTCTAATTGGAACGACTTGATACTTTGAATGTCTAAATACTTGTGTTTGATTCATAGGCCGGTTCTATAAACAAAAGCTACCCCCGACCCTCAATAAAATAAACCTCCAGCCAAAAAGTCCACATTTTGTTTGTTTCAGTGCACATCTGGGATTTGACCCCGCAAGTGCGGGGTCTGTATCTGATATGCCAATCCTCTGTTCCGCTCATACAGAAGGTAACAAAGTACCCTGCAGTGACCAGGCCTAACTACTAGCGACTGCCCTCAGGAAGCCGATGTCTCATTTTTCAAGTCATAATGTAAATCAACCTTAATTGTTTCCTGTGCATCCCACCAGCACCGCGCGGGCGACTTGAGTGTTTCGGCAACGTCGTTTTTTTTTTTTTTTTCTCTGAAGAAAGTCAAATAAGGCAGGATCTGTTTACGGTAGAAATAATGTTCTGTTGAATTTGTGATCATTATAGCCGTTTAAGATAAGGGCTATTACTGAAATATTCGATTTATTATCGCTTGAAGTGAATTACCCCCTTTGACTGAATTAATATTGTTGTAACTTGTGTGATATAAAATCTTTTAAGTGGCTATTAAACTACGAGGCTACTTACGAAAATATTGCTCTAACTTGATCAATTGGAACACGTTTATAATGTATATATATATATATATATATATATATATATATATATATATTGTTTACATTCTCCATAGCAATGGATGTTCACTTCATTTAAGCTTTTTTCTTAGTTTTAGGTCAGGCTATCACACCATCATGAGGCAGAACGAATGTCTTAATAACAAGTTAATAATAGCCCTGTTCATAAACGTTTAATTAATCATTATAATTATATCGACGCGTTTAAAAATGTTGCGAGCCTCTAAGACGTTTTCCGCAGTGCCAACCCACGAAACTATCTCACATCACACACACAGGCATTGCCCTTTCGACGACCCCGTCCAACATGCGGTGTTTCCTTTTCTGTTTGTCTGTCAGTCTGTTTGCGTGGCTGGACATGGAGCGGAGACATCCCCGCCATGCCCCCGAGTTACAGTGCCCTGAACTAGGCATGTTATGACTAACTGGCCTGGGGTGGCTTGGGGGGCTTCGGGGGGTCTCCGTGGCTGGGAATGTAACCTGGAGCACAGGGTCCATCAGTCGAGCGCGGGGTCAAGCGGCGGAGGGAACTGGGGAGTTTTGTGTGTGTGTGTGTGTGTGTGTGTGTGTGTGTGTGTGTGTGTGTGTGTGTGTGTGTGTGGGGGGGGGGGGGGGGGGGGGGGGGGGGGGGGTCAGCCTCTGGCTTCACAGTCAGTGGACCTCATCGGTCAGAATAACGTGCCCTCTGGTTGAACCTCTGCGGCCATTGCTCGGCCATTCTGCCCGCTCGCCTCGAACATCGATTTTTCGTCAATCGCTCATTTTTTTCTCTCTATTCCTCCAATAGCCAGACCGTCGCTTATGTTCACCATCCGTGTGTGATGGTTGAGCACGCGTCACGCTACAGCCGTAGCCATCCACCAGAACCACTGTCCCCTTTGGACCCCCGATGAGATTGATTTCTGAGGGGTCAAGCTGGAGTGAGTGCGTTTGTGCTGCTGGT
>JAXIVH010000727.1:7500-10000 GCA_036785325.1 Urophycis tenuis | reverse complement strand
GCTGCTCTGTCGCTGCGGTCGCCAGCGTTACGGAGCGGTCACGATGGTAAACGTCTTTACCTGTAAACTGACTTCAATTTACTATTTTAGATAATGGACAGGTAATCTACAACAACGCAATTATAACAAAGCGTCTCTTAATGCTGCACAAAGCGACTTGCGTTTAAAACTAATAGAGACGGGTGCGGAGGAAGTAGCAAATAAAGAGCCAATACATTCGAATACTTATGAGTGCATTTCATTTTGTTTTATTATTTAAATTGTCTTTATTGATAGTTGCCCGTCCATTATCGGCGATCCGCGATCTGTTGCTGTTGCTGTCCTCTTGACCCCCCCCCCCCCCCTTTGTCTGTTCCGTACTTCCGGGGTCAATGAAAGGTCAGACACGAGCAGCAGACGAGACCGGAAAGACAGGGACTGACGTTTGGTCCTCGCGACGTGCGGCTGGAGGTAGGCTCCTCTCCTAAGCCGCGACAACACTAACACAACACGTCGAGCCGGCTTTTTCCTGTGGCGTTGCTTCTGGTTAATACATGTGTTATTATTTCATACTCACCCCATTTCAGTTAGATGCGGAGAAAGTTACTTCGCAATAACTTTTGGGAATTGATTCTGAATATGTTATTATTAATGCGCTTTCAAAGGACCATAAGCGTGTCTGGCCTATAATCGAATCAGTGAACTTGTGGGGAAAGACCTCAACCATGGTAACTGTAATTATAACAAGCTATCAATTATCTTCACTTAAACTTCCAGGGGCAGTATTCACCTCGTCCCGGGCCACATAAAGAAATTCATTTTCAGCCGAGCTAATTTCCTAAACAGCGTTGTTTGGACGTTTCGCGACAGGCTCAACCTGCTATTTCTCTCATTAACAAAGTCGTTTGCCCTTGGAACGACTTCAGAGTGCAGTTTGACTCCGTGGTAACAGCACAGCACTAGTCTAATTAGTTCATTTGTACAATTTGCATTTAGTGGTGTTTAAATTAAAGCAGTTAGGCTATGTGTGTCTTTATACCCAAATAGAGGGAGAAAGAGAGAGAGTGTGTGCGCGCGTCTGCGTGTGTGTGCGTGATCGTGGGAGACATATGTCAGAAGACACAGGCTACGACTGCTACTGCGTTTTGGTTTGTTATTATGTTTTAGTTGTAGACCATGTAGTTTGTCAAACATCATACACTCCTAATGTGTGACTATGTCAGATATTGGCCACTGGCGTGCTAAGGGCCATTTATTTATATATTATGTTGATTGCTGCTATTAGAGTCCCCTTCTATCCCGCTAGTTGAAAAGTGTCGAAATAAACACCAAACTGTCTGTGGTTTAAGACAATTAATCACGTTAAATATGGTTTTGCCTTCGGTTTGCATGCTTTTCCGCGCATGTGATGTGCGCCTAGCCCTGCGGCCGGCGATGGGTTAACGTTGGACTTTAAAAGTGAATGTTTTTTTAGGTGTTTTGCAATGTAAGATGTTCATTCGTTTTTGTGATGTAACGTGATACCACTATAAGCACATTTTGCCTTACTCTTGCATTATTAAGGATTTGGCTGCATTTCTTGAAAGTAGGTTGGCAGCGGCAGTAACAACATTTTCCCGGTAGATGTCGTCTAATGCTCCTTTTTTATTTGTCAGTTAAATCCGAGCTGAAATCTAGTGCACTGTTCTCTGTCTACAGCTATATCACTGCATGCAATTCATAATTTAATGTTGTTGCATTTGTTTCTTTTGTGTGACTATGCATTAATCAAAACCCGAGCAAAGCTTGAAATATGTGTTTTAATAAGGCGATTTTCATGTAATGGAATGGCGCCCCAAGTCTGCGGTTGCGTGCTTTTGGCGATAATATAGTGAACAGTGAACGGAGGAGAATTTCTAGGCCTTCTTCTATGCTAGTTTGGCAAAGCGTATTAAAAAATAACATTGGACTGTCATATTTAGTGTTATGGTTTAAGTTTGGTTTAACGAATAGCCAAAGTTACCTATTTTGGAGATGACTGCATTTAGGATAGGTAATTTCCAAGACGACCAACCTATTTTTCTTAATTTACTTTTTTTGTTCACTTTTTTATTCCGTGTTACCTCTTCAATTACCGAATGACCAAATGCCATCTCGGTCTGTATCGTACCCAGACATCTTTTTCTGCGACTATAGTGTTTATGTCGTCTGAGTAGCATTAATACGCACCGTGAGGTAGGCCTATGTGAATTAATCAAGAAACAGAAGCCTCGCCATCACCACACATGTAAAACAAAACCGCACATAAATTTGGCCTCGCGAAGGCCTTTGAAACTTGAAGAAAGTCTGATTTCGTTGGCTCTCTTCAACTGTCTCTTCTTAATCTCTGTTCCCTCCCCCCCTCTCTCTCTTAATCCCCATACGATATCACACTCGGGGTCATTTTGTTGATTTTAATTGAAAGCCCTTCATAAACTGAACTTTTTTTTTTTAAATATGTGTCAGGCCAATAAAGTATCTAGACCAACTGATCTGTCCTCCA